>JASFDG010000370.1:0-22115 GCA_036937095.1 Phaeolepiota aurea
CCCTCTGCGGATGACCCATGTCCTGTCGGCATGCCAGAATTCAAACTCGAGCTCACGCTGGAGGGCTTTGATGAGTTCGTTTGGCAGATCGACTTTTTGGACCCTGATGGTAAGCATTGGACCTGTACTCTATCCACTATAGCGAGTCTAAAAACAAATTCTTCGGAATCAGTGGAAATGATCCAGTGGGAGGCCATAAGACGCCTCCATTTTCGCGATGGCGTTGCACTACGAGATATTGATTCTGCAGGCGTACTTGGTGGATCGCGGTCAGCTGATGGTGGCGTTGCCTGGCAGTTATCACAGCGGTTTGGCTTTCAATGCGATCCCATTTCTGCCCCCTTAACTTTCGTTATTATAGGGATCCTTTAAGGTGGCCAGGGTCGCAAATGTCTGACCTTCCCCCCTTAGAGGTCGAGCCTCCGCTTCCTGGTCCTGACGTCTTTGCAGAAGTCAACAAGGATATGCCACTTTTCTGCCCTTATCTCAATTGCATACACTCCAAGTGTGATCTGCATGTGGAACCTGGTGGGATCGAACCCTTGTCATATCATTATCATCTAACTTACTCAGACTATGTTAATCCCCCGATACTCCCTTCGCTGCCGAAAATCACCAACACTAGCCTTGCCTTCACAGATGGCGAACTTTGTGGTCCTCGATGCTTCAAACTTTACAGAGGCAGGGAGGATAAATTCATGGCAAAGCCTTTTCTTTCATTTATAAGCTTCCCGTCTTTACCTTTATCTTAGGAGGCTATCCATTGGAGTATCGCCGACGACGAGCTTTTATTCAAGAGTTTAATGAATTTTGCCCCGGATCTGATGCCCTGCGATCTCGCGAAAATTATGCGAAAACCCTGTGTTGAAGTACCGCATTTGCCGTTATCTAGGAGCGCAAATGTTCTACTGATGGCACGTTTAGGTATTCGTTTACCGTCATCGACTTTATCCGGATAATCAGATACAAGCCGAAGCTGTCGAAGAGACTCAACCTCATGGTACAGCACCAACAAAGATCCGTGAGCGCAGTCGATATATTCAGCTAGGGCCTTTGCTGAATACTACGTTTAGTTCCAATTATGGAACAGAAGGCGTAAGTGCGACCCGTGCCCCTTTGCCTTAACAGAACCCTTAATCCCACAAAAGACGCGACGTATGTAGGCATGTCGGGCCATGTGACCGAAGGTCAGACTGCATTTGCTTTCGACTGAAGCAAAATTGCCAGCGCCATTGTCGCTGTGACATAAAATGTATGGTAGCATTTGGTTCTTTATGCATCTTCGTGCGGCTTACGTGCAGGATCTAGGCAAATACCGGTGGGCTGGATGCGACTGCGGGACTACCCTAGGCCGTGATGGCGAAAAGATCAGGAAGCGGTGTAAAGCAGATGAGGGCTGTCCTTGCAGACTTGCTGAAAGGGAATGTGATCCCGACTTGTGTATCCGCTGCGACGCCAGGTAGGACTCTGAACCCTTTGATATTGTGATGACAACGATCGTGCTGGGTAGAGGAGCAAAGGCCGATGGTGTCAGGAGGTGCCATAACAATGATATCCTTCGGGCCAAGCCTTATGTGAGGTCTGCATCTGATGTATCTGATTCCTTATAATTGATCGCAGGCTCTTGCAGCAGCTAAAAATTGCAACGGGCTCCCATGGGCTGGGGGCTTTTGCTACGTGTAATCTACGGCAAGGCGCATATCTAGGAGGTGCGATCACAGATTATGCGGGTAATCGTGCGCTAACCATTGCCTCCAAAGAGTATGTGGGGGAGTCTATCAACACCGACTATTTGACGCCCATTGCAATGTACAATTTGTAAGTTGCCACACTCGCACGCTTGAACAGCACTAACCTTGTCACCCTAGCATGTCAGTTGTGACAGGCTTGAATTATTGCTTTACCCTCAACGCTAACCGTATCCTTGATTCTCTCAATGTTGGGAATGAGCCCCGCTACCTCAATCATAGCACACATAATCCAAATGTGATGGCAAGAGGTTTGAGTATCTCGTCGGATTCTTCTTGTCCAGCCTGATTAACACCCCTACAGAGGTGCTCGTGGGCGGGACATACCATATAACTTTCCATACCTGTTTGTCCCTCATATTCCTGCACCTGCATTAGTTAGCGCCGCTGAACCCGTTTTAGTATGCCCTGTGAAAAAGGGCGACGAATTATTCCTCCATTATGGCAATCAATATTGGCATGGCCAACCCCCTGATTACTGAATTTTAACAATACTAAACCGATGGACTTTATTCCATATGTTGGTCATTTAAGTCAGGTGCAATGCTCATCGCGGGCCTTTCAAAAAGGGCTGAGGTTGAAGGTATCAGATTACTGCTTCCCCACAGTCAATTCCGCCGCCTGACTGCCATTGGGGTTTATCTCGAGGTTGTCTATGGTCTCTGACTCATTCGGTGGATTTCGGCATGCACATTGTAGCGACATGCAGGGGTGATTCCCTGTTTACAAGAGATTTGGGCGCCTAGACAGCGATTGGACCCTTCAGAGTGCATGCAAGAGTATCAAATGCTTGCTTTTTGGCGTAATATTGCCTTGGTGCCATGCTGGGGTCCGAGAACCCTTGATGGCAGTTGCAATTGATTGGGCTTAATTTTCCACTTATGTCTGCGCCACATCTCCCTTGTCAGGTGGGAAACGATCGGAAAGAAGCCGATGAGTCCCCAAATCCTCTTAGCTAGCTTTGGGTACCTCTCTCTAGAACGGGGAGGGCTGGAAGCGCTCGGCCTACGCCTTCCCTGGAACTTTGCTTGAGTCGGATCAGTCTTCGACGACCGTGACCAAGGATCGTTTCACCATCATCGTCACGTGATTTGTCACCAGCAGCCTCCTCGGCTACGTGGGAAGATAAGCTTCTTTTCGAACTCTTGGGGTTATACCGATGGTAGCAGCGGCTGTCTACCGGGGGCTGCGTATCATTGAGTTTGACGTCCCTTTTCCCATGGGGTCAAGATAAACTTAAGAGCGAGGCGATCGCCCTCCTTCGCTCGAGAAACCCGGACTTCACCTGTCTTGCAAGATGATCTTCCAAGATAGTGAGGAATACAAGCAACGGTATGGTTTAACACTACCCCCAGGCTTGCGATTACTAACCAACTCATTCATTTCTTATCATCCAGGCTGGCCAAGCCATTTGCTCCTACAAATGTCACTTTAAAGGAGATTCACGATGCCGTTCCAAAGCACCTCCTGAGGAGTAAAGCCCTCTCCTCAATTATCACGGAAAGGATACGACTTACCTCCTCATCCTGTTAGAAAGTGCCTTGCGTTCGAGTTTATATGTGCTGCGTGATATTACACTCCACATCTTCCTCTTCAAGTTCGCAGCGTCCATCGGTCCTTGGGAGCAGAGCAACTTTGGTGGATTTATCAACGTCGCATGGCAGAAGTCTCTGCTGAAGACTGGAATGTGGATGGGGTATTTTTGGTTCCAAGGCCTAGTTATGGCAGGCCTGTTCTGTCTTGGTGAGACGGCTACCACGTCTCCAGTGCTTATACTCACTGCACTTGGATAGGGCATGATGCTGGTCATGGCGCCCTCTACAATACGACGACTACAAATAACGTTGTTGGTTTTATAATTCACACTGTACGTTTTGCTGATGGTACTACGCACTGTCTACGCTCAACGTTGCTCGGTAGTATCTCCTCGCCCCATACTATTCCTGGCGCTCCACTCACCACGCTCATCATGCAAGTTCCGATCATCACTCCCTCATCAAGGGGACATATTGATGATCTATCACACAGAGACGTGCCGCACACATGGAGTATGATGAAAACTACGTCCCTTACACACGAAGCACGTACAAACTACCCGCAGAAGAAGCTGCTACACCATCCGATTACGAGGAACTGTTAGCTGAGACCCCCATTGTGATGTTGGCTCGGATTATCGTGATGCAACTTTTGTACGTTTCCAACATGAACTGGTTAAATCGTCTTTTCTAACGTGTGCAATGTAGCGGTTGGTGGGTATACCTTACGTAGCACAGATCTTTATCTACCCCGAAATTGCGCACTTACGCCGTTGGCAGAAAAAATACCATGGGCTCCCCCCGTTATCCCCCAGGAACGAACCATTTCGATCCGGATTCGGCACTATTCAAGCCCAGTCAACGTGAATAGCTCCGTCTATTCCTCCCTTCTATCTTAACATCCATTTTTAAAAGGTAACTCGATCATTCGTAACAACATCGGCCTGTCATTTATGGCGTGCGTTCTCCTGTGGGTCGGGCCATCAACAGTGCTGAAGTATCATTCTATTCCGTACATGGTGAGGCTCATATCGTCGATAACGGATAACAAAACTAATGTGTATGGCCGCGTAGTTTATGAATCATTGGTGCGTATCTCCGACATCTGTAGCCATTCAGCTGCTGCATGTGTTTAAATTTATCTATAAATATCCAGGATCGGTAAGGCTCCCTGATGCACTCGCGCGCGTATCAGACTACTGATAAATCGGCTCAGTTATGTTTACCTACTTGCAACACTCTGATCCCACTCTTCCGCACTACCGTGGCAGCGAGTGGTCATTCCTCCGAGGGGCAGTTGCCACCGTGGACCGACCGTTCCTTGGGTGGATGGGGAGATTCTTCCTTCATAACATCAGCCACGATCATATCGCCCATCGTAAGTAACCGCCTATCGTTCATAACCCCGGTAACTCATAGCCTTGACAGACTTCTTCTCTCAGGCACCTTTCTGTACGTATCTGACATTCAATGTCGGCCACCTGACTAAACAAAACTCTAGATAATGGACCTCAGATCACGAAGGCAATAAAGCCGGTGCTCAAGGATGAGTACTACTACGACAGCACTGTGCGTACCCCGATTGTCATCTGCTTCGTATAATCCGCGCTTTGCTCAAACATGAATACGATAGCCATCGTTCTACGCCTTGTATCGCAACTTTACATCATGCGTGTTCGTGGAGGACGAAGGTGATGTAGTCTTCTACCGGGACGGCCTAGGTCGCCCGCTCCGTGAAAATGCCAAACGGGAGCCAGGCACTGGTCAAGGGGCAAGGGAGAAGGCGGCGGACGATATCATGCCGGAATCCACTGACGATCTCGATGTCGATATGAGTGCGAAGGTGTACAATTGATCTCAAAGAGGAGGTATTATTCTGACCGTTAGATTAGTTGCGGTTTGGTTGGGGGGTTATCGATGGCGTGCAGAGTGTATAGATGGTATAACCGCTTTCAGTACATTCTTGAATAGGGAAAGCATTATATTACCATTTTGGGACTTGTAGAGGTCGCCCTCATATCATGTTAATATTTCCTAGATCTTGGGTGAAACCCAAACCATTGCGGCGCAGGATCCGCGCAAGCCCTTAGAAAATGTGTTTTTTCTAAGGGTAGTTTCGTCTTGGAAGATCATTTCCTCATGAATCAGTGGCCGACGGGATATATCATATCTGATGCGCTCTCTGCAACTTCCCTAACTTGGGGTGGGGGAAACGCTGAAGGTTGATGGTCTCCCTGACGGGGAGGATACACAAGCGGACTCCAGTGGATTTGGATTTATAAACGTTTGAAGTCTTGCTCTTGACGCAAATGGTCACGTCGTTGCTCAATTACAACAGTCACCCACGAAGGACAATAACCTTGAAAAATAATATATGTAAACAACAGTCTCGAGCAGAAGAAACTGCTTTTCTTCCTATCGGTGTCCTACTCCTCATACTTTATGAAAGTTCTCTCTTTCGTTTCTCCAGACTCAAGGGCCGAGCTCCTAAATGCGATGAGCACTCGATATATGTATATTGGGTTCCCTTGGGCTCACTTATCCCGAATTATTCCCAATACACCCGGCGCAACTGCTTCAGCTCACAGAGTCGCTGTGGCAACCTGAATTGCAACCATTTGTGATGCAGGGTCACTAGCACCATAAACAAATGGTGGACTTAATTTTTAGTGACTAATCACAAAGGATTCGACAGGCCGCTCACAAGAAAATGATATTGCTTGTCTGCCACACCATGAGGCTTACCGCATTTGGCCGATGTGCTCAGCCAAGCCACCGCGTTAAAAGCTGGCAATTTGACACTGGGTTCATTCCTTCCCACATTCTTTTCATCACCCTCACTCTTTTTCCTCCGTGCGCTTGGTCGTACTCACCATTTTGACAATGGTTTCTCTACTCCTGGTTCCGTTCTATGTTGTGATCTTTGCTGTCCTATCCAATGCCAGGCCTGCACCTCCTCCTTATGCAGCGCATTCGACGCACTATTTTCGGAATATCAAACGCGGTCTCCAACTGGAAACTTTCAACCCAAAAAGTACATTCAAAGTAATCCGATTTTCCAATGTCATGCAATCACACCCTGATTTGTTCTATGATTGCAGACATATGGTGCCGGGGGCGCTGCAGTTACTGCCTCTGGCGCTCTCAATGATACTGCCCTGGCTTTCGTTGGATCGACTCTTGGAATTGATGGGAGCAGCATGGGTTACCGCAGTGGGATGTCTGGTGCTACAGGACGATATGCATACGTGAGGCAATACCACGTGCGTAGGCTGGGCTCTTGAACATTGAATCCACAAGCTAACTCTATCTCCGTAGAACGCCATTCCCATCGCGAATGCTGTGGCTAATGTGGCGTTCAAAGATGATAAAGTTGTCTCCTTCGGCTCATCTTTCGTTGACACGGCAAAATGTACGCGTTCTTCTTCGCCAAGTCTCGAGTGGAACATTAATGGACCATTGATATGTTTAAGACCGCGTCGCTCCTCCTACACCAGCCATCACCTGGAAGTCTGTGCTGCCAGCTATCGAGCAAGCATTGGACGGCAAATATAACGATGTGGATCCAACCCTCGAATACCTTGTCAAGTCCGATGGGAGTATAGCCCTCACCCATGTTATCCAGATACGCAACAGAGCAACAGACGCTTGGTATGAAGCCTATGTTTGCGCGCAAACCGGAAAGCTTTTATCTGTCAATGATTTTATGACGGATGTCTCTGTGAGTTGGTTGCCTTCACATCGGGAATTTTTCTCACCCGAACTCCCTAGTACACCGCAGTCCCCATCCAGAAAACACTGGGGACGGAGCTGGCCCTGTTACAGGATCCCTTTGACCTCCAGACATCCCCCGAGGGTTGGCATGACCAAGGCTTTGGAAATTTCACTTCAACGACGTGCGTTGTTATGGCGCCTCTTCATTGTATACGCTCCTTAGATCCCATACAGGGGAAACAATGTCGTTGCACTGGCCCCAAATGGCCGCGCATTCGCTGGAGCAGAACAAACATCTCCAGATCTCAACTTCAATGCCGAATACGATGATAGCCTGGATCCAACTGTCCCTTCTAATGTCGAGGCCGCGACGACGAATGCTTTCTTTGTTCTCAACACTATGCATGATATCTCCTATCGCTACGGATTCGTCGAGAGCGCATTTAACTTCCAATTCAACAATTTCGGCAAAGGTGGAGTGGGCTCGGATCCCGTTCTGGTGACGATTCAAGGCTCTAGTGAAGTGAATAATGCGGCTTTTGGTACACCCCCTGAGTGCGTTGCATCTCTAGATCCCACAGCAGTTGGCTAACTCTGAATAGTGGGCAATCCGGTGAATGCAGCATGTTCATCTGGACACTCACGTCGGTGCGTCCCTGTTGCCCAAAATGTTTTCCTACCCTTGACGTCAAAATGCTGTACATAGCCGAACCGTGATAGTTCCATGGCAAACGACGTTTTGGTCCACGAAATGACCCACGGCATCACCAGTCGCTTGACAGGTGGAGGAACCGCCCGGTGTTTGCAAACCCTGGAGGCCGGAGGATTGGGAGAAGGCTGGAGTGATGCCATGGCCGAGTGGGTTGACTCATTATCTCCAACAACTAACTACCTGCTGAACTCAGTTTCTTACAGCTGGATAAGCCAGACATCTCCCATTCAAGACTTCGCGGTTGGGAAATATGTCACCGGCAGTGAGGCGGGAATCCGTTCGTTCCCCTATTCAGACAATCCGTAGGCTTGGATTAAACCTGTTCGTGATAAACCTTTCTCATTGTGCACGCCCCAGTGCCACGAACCCTCTGCGATATTCCAGTCTCCGCAACATCTTTGAGCCACACTGTGAGCAACAGCTTACAATTGAACATCTCAACCACGGGTGAGATGCTGATGGATGATTTTGGCAGCTATCGGAGAAGTCTGGGCAAACATGCTGCACGTCGTGCTCTCGGCACTTGTGGAAGCACGGGGCTTTTCTGAGGATGCACTCACCAACCCCGATGGGTCGGGGGGGAACACCGTTTTCATGCGCCTGTTCATGGATTCTCTCCCGCTCCAGCCATGCAATCCAACGTGTGAGTCTGTACAATGCGTTTTCATGCGAAGAGCGTCTTGCTAATGCTGTCTGATGCGAATGTTAGTTGTCTCTGCGCGTGATGCGTGGATCCAGGCTGACGAGAACCGCTTCTTCGGCGCGAACAAATGTATCCTATTTAACGCCTTTGCCAGCCGTGGACTGGGTCTCAATGCGGATGGCTCTTTCACCGATGATTCGACCGTCCCCCCTGGATGTTAGGCGACGAGACCTGGTTTGGTCCCGATCAATAGGTCGGTTTTACACTCTTTTACGCATTTATATACCACCAGCCGCATTGCACAACATACTGTATTCATAGCACATTTTGTACAAGGTTTTCGCTATGTTTTTGGAGGGTGTTGACACGGCGCCCGCTTATGGCGTTGTCGCGCCCAATTGTTTATCGAGTTCTCCTATTGTTATATCACCAAATGTCAACCTTCGTATCCGAAATGCGCGTATGCAGGTAGCAACGGGGCCCTTCGCTTCTTAACTTGTTCAAGTTTCACTGCGCTTAGGGCTGGAGTTGGTCGGCTGTTCCCCGTCACGATCACGGAGACTTTCAGAACCGAGCAACAAGCAGCCGCGCTTGGACCATAGATCTTCCGATAATATGTACGAATGAGAATTTACATCCCAGCGACCCTCATCAGGCCTAGTTGTTAGGCATCTTTTCATTCCAATACTCCTCGCCATAATTCAAAAAGAGTTGACTGCCCTTTGTAACGGCCACAGCTGTTATAAAAACAAAAAGAATGATTTCAGCAAGACGGCCCGCTAGGATGTGGAGATTGGTAGGGAGATCCAACCTGTGTAAAAAGCGATGTGGTAGCTGCCGCCCACGTAGAACGCTGAGTTGGCTGGTCAGAAAGATGGTGACAGCTCAACCTTTTTTCCGCTTACCATAGGCTATCACGTTGGGCTGATGGGTGCTGTGGTTGAGGTATCGTGTTTCGTTGCCTGCATGGAAGGAGTTCAGGCTCGTGTTCGCGTTGAGATTAAAGCCATAATTGAGGTCCGTTGTCTTCGTTACGCTGGTATAAACAAATTAGCTGGGTAATCCACAGATAGCCTAGAAGCCTGATTTACAGCTCGCCCATCGTGTGGGGGTCCTCTGTGACGCTCGTAGATTCTCCGACATATTCTAAACAGTTGTTAGGGTGCCCTTTTGGAAGACAACTTGTTAAGCGTACCTCCAATATAGGCATACTCAGGCAAATCACAAGTAATGCCCCTAATCCATAAGAACAGAAAGCAATTTTGAGGTCCTGCCAAGCTGAGATATCATACCCTCTCCCAGAACTGAGGATGGAATGGTGCTTACAGCTGGCTTTGATCGCAAGATGTCATTGTTATAGCATTTCCTATCAACACTTCCAGTTGACTCCCTGGATTTAGTCACGATAAGCACCTAGAAGATGAAAGGCTTTCAATTCTACTTACCTCGCATCACATTGAACACACAGTTCTGGGTCACATGTTCGTCCTGCTTTGCGACAGGGGCAGTCCATGTTGAACTTGCAGGAACCACTTTGCTGATCACAAGCACACCCCCGCCAACGGATTTTGCCTAAAAGCACGTATGACTCAAACTACGCAATGCAGGAAAAAGCGAAAATCATTACAGTCTTTGGCACACCGGCAATGAGGTTGGCAGTGTTGTTTAATTTCGACACACACGCAGCCAGAGGTGCGGTCGCATGGACCTTGATGGGTGCAGGCATCGACCCTAGACAGGTTTTCGGTTGGGATAGAGACTGAAGTCGGGCCTCTTACGATATCTGATCATTGATAGATTCTGCATATACTACTGTGAGGTTCATCAACAGAATCTGCAGCTTGAAGGACATACTGGAATTGATTGGCACCTTTTTGCGACTAACCGACTTCAGCTCCAGGACTGGTTCTGATTCTTCTAGACGTGCCATCTCAAAGTCCGGATAGAGCCTCTGACGATATATGAAGACCTAACGTGGATGAGCGAATTTCGGCATGGAAAACTGCAAAAGGGAAGCATCAACTCACTTCAAAGCAGGTTTTCCGCATGATTTTCGCAAGAACGCAAGGGAGAGAGTTGGGCGAGAACTTCATCAAGCTTTTATACACGACTTCGTCAGCCTCGGACAGCAAGGGGATATTCTCCTGTTATGCACAATATTTCATCAGGATAAGACCCCCATCCAAACTCATGCAGAACACTTACCAAGAATGCAACATCTTTGCCCAAATGAAGCTTAAAGCACTGGCTGCCACATGGTTCATCCTCGCTCAATGCAAGTCCAGTATTTGTCACATTTGGAATCTTGGGATCGACTGGCGGATTAGTATATTCTGTAATTTATATACCAGTAAGTAGTTACCCGGCGGTGATGGTTAATCATACCTGGACGCTCGTGAAGGTCGCATCTCGACGTTAAACAGTATGGGTATGGGCAAAAAAGGCCCATGTCTCGGTTGACACCCGCGAACACGTCCACATTCATGGCAGGAGGCTCCTTGTAAAGGAGGGGAAACCCAGAAATCTGCATTCCCGGCCACCATAGAATGTCTCTGTCATGCATATCAAAATCAGCTTACTTCGCAATGCCTCGAAGAAACGGAACCGACCTCTGGCGGACCTGACAAAGCAAACCTTCTGCTCGTAGAATGGGGGGAATCACCAAACATACCCGTTCTATCAATTTCATCCAACGTATATTCATCCCGAAAATGGAGACGCCGCATTGCTTCCCACTGAATCATTTCAACTACAAGTATATCATTTGAGTTAATCGTACCGCAGAAAAAAGTTCAATTTCTCACTATCAGGATCCGAGAAGTGATTCTGCCACTGAAAATCTTCGAAGTCTTCCAATGCCGCATTCAAGTCGAGTTTGTCAGGGTCATCTGCGGACGGTGCATACAGCGCAGTTCTGTCTTGGAAGTTGTCCCGCTGGATATTCCGGGATGCCGGTGTGCAGGAGAAATACAGAGGGTACGGCTCCCACCCAGGGGAATGAACACGGTACTCTGCGCATATTATTGTATACGACGTAGCAGTCTCTTCATCAAACCCCTCCACTACGAAAGAATCAGCCTCAGCTTGGTCCTCCGTGGTAAGATGCTGGGCAGTGTCATTCGAGGGCCCGTCATTGGGTGCAGAAATCCTGGGATCATTTGAAGCAAGAGATGCAATTATCTGGGGCGAGTCCTCTGCGCTCCAAGCCTGAAATTCAGCCCATACCTCGCGATACACGTCGAGTACATGGAGTCGACAGTCCTCGCTTTGCCCGTCGTTCTCGTTGTCCGCGGGAGTCGACCTGTCCATGTGGTGTCTGAGATCTTGGCAGCGCTCGAAAGACATCGCGTGTGGCTCAGGGTTTAAAGGTGGATGCGAATCATTCATGTGGATTTGCAGAGCTAAATCTTTGGCTGAGGCAGATCATTATCACTGCACCCTTTTATGGTGATTAAAAGTACATTTTAGAACTCGCCAAAGATAGCAATTACATGACACAGATACCTCGCACCTATATATGGCAAATAAAGATAGCAACAGGTATCCATGAGAATTTGTCTCATTCCAGAATAAGTGGTGGTGTAACTGATAGGCCCATTCGTCCATGACCGAGGGGAGACACCCTAGTCAATCATGCTGAGCTTAATACACAAAAGCAGGAAAAGAGACGTACCATGCAAACAATCCATCCCAGGCTCATCATGCGCATCTGGCTGCTGTATATTGAGTTCCCAAAGGTCCATATAGAATTAACTCGGCCCCTCCTCCCTTGCTGTGATCCCGTGGGTACCGGCAGACTTTCTCTCATCAGCGTTGTCATAGATTTCGAAGAGGTCCCAATCCCAGCGCCGTCTCATCTTCTTTGCCATATCAACCTGAGCAGTGAGGCACTCGATGACTTTGCCTTCCACATCAAGCACGTATCCGATATTGGAATAACGAGCTTTGTGTTCGGTCAAGGTAGCGTGACCCAGCACTGCAGAGTGGTAATATACGGATAGTTGCTTTAGCGGGGATAGTCCAGACATGATCAAGTGAGCCTCGTGTCATTTCAGCCTCAGCATAGAAGTTGAGAGGTGTACTAATCCACCACCTGCCGGTATACACTTGCCTGTTCTTCATGATCAGAGGTCGCGGTAAACTGGATGAGGTCCAGCCACCACCTGTCTGGAATCGTGATACCAATGGTAGGCTTTTGATGCGCCAAGGTAGATATAGGGTCGAACGGGGCGAGGGCATCGGCGGCAATTGCTGCCAAGGTCATTACGGCCTATTACCGATGGTGAGTGCTCATTAAAACTGCGAGGATTGTGGTACTAAGCATGCCAAACACAGTGCATATAAGCCAGATCGTGATGCGCCATCACGACAATCATGTGTGCAGCTAGATATATAGTCGAACAGGGACGACGGCGACAGCAGTTCTGCAGAGGTCATTACGACCTGGTGACGGTGAGCACATTCAAAAATGTGAGGATCACGATGCTTACTAGCCAACATTATTTCTCATTGATACACATGCCCCTTCTCCCCGAAAGTCGAAACCCGAGTCGAATTTCACAGCATGACCACGACGCACAGCGCCCATTCCTGGGAGGTCAGCGGGCAAAGGACTTGCTCGTTGTCGATGGAAGAGGTAGGGGGGGGGTCATTGACTAGAGGCACAAGTTGAGCGGCATCCTAGGCGCAGCGTAGATCCACACTTACCTTCTCTCAAGATCGTGTTGCCGTCTATTGATCTAACCATCGTCAGATTCTTCCTGAAGATGCATTTATAGTCGCCCGCAGTTTCGAATCTGTTAGTTGTTTGTTGCCAAAGATCAGGACCTCCTACAGGAATTTCAGATTACGATGCCATGGTATATTGTTCAAAAAAGTATCTCGGCTTCTACGAAGCAAACATTTACACAGAACAGCAATGCCCAACACAACCTTCACGACCTTCGCCATGCATTTCAAGATGAAAATCAAGCTCAACCCCCAAACTCACTTCTGGTCACAATTAATGAGTCCTCACCCCGATTGTCCTCTGTCCTTCGATGATTGCATCGAAATTCTGGCCTCAATGAACAAATATGGTGGGCCGAAGTTGTGAACACTCACCTTATCTGGAATCGACGATGGTCACTCCTATGACTGTGAGCCCTGTCACGAGAGTTAACAATCATTGTGCATTGCCTCGTACGTCCGAGTCATTGCCATGTTTTGTTTCCAAGCCCTGAAGATGTTCTCAATAATTTGTCCTCACCCACACACAGCCTCTTTTTGATAGCCTCGGCCAATGTTTACGCACGAATATTAATAAGTATCAATTACCCTAGCGAGTTTTAGGGCGCCTGCCCATCAATTGTGTTCATTGAGGCGCATAATTGTATGGTCTTGCTGAATTGTTACACTGCATCAACAGTGGCTCACTTGTCTTGAGGGTATCCTGTGTAACCAGTTATTTGCTACATATATCGCACACAAGCTGGGTGATACTATATCATTCCCTAAAAGCTATAGCCTCAATTCTAGTGCGTGCTTACTGACCTTGACGAATTGAACGAAAGACGAATGTACCACAGAGATAACCGACCTACGGAGACAGTTTGCAAACCATGACAGGTAACCGGATCAAAGAACTTCAAGGTGATATAATGCTTACTGTGCATTAAAGAATATCTAGGATCCTCGGCTGGAAAGGCTCCAGAACCCATCGGTCCTCCCGAGCCTGACAAATGTCCTATCGCCAAGCTCCCCGTAGAGCTGTTACTGGAAATTTTCACCCTTTGCCTTTCAAGTTGGAGGGGGAGCCCATGTCCACCACGTTCCGATGAAGCCCCGCTCCTATTGTGTGCTGTCTGCGGCCACTGGCGCGATGTTGCTATTGCCAGTCCCGTACTATGGTCGCACCTATCCGGGGCATTCCTCACCCCAGAACCACTTATCAAGACTTGGCTTCAACGTTCGCAGGATTGCCCCCTTTCTCTACATATATCCGCCCCGGTGAGCCCAAATATAGAACTAAGCAAGCACGTTGGAGACAACATGGCTCTGTTTCTTCAGCATGTCCATCGCTGGGAAGAGTTGAGAATTGAATTTGACGATACCCTTGCCCAACAATTCCTACAATCACTGGGCGCTGGCGCCCTAAGGGTTCATACTCTAGTAATGGGGCATATGTATAATGGTTGTGGCTGGAAAATGGCCGATCGTATGTTATCTAGGTTACCATCCTTGCCCCGGCTCCACAGCTTGAAATGGTATTCAAACTACCTGTTTACTCCAGCACAATTCACCTCCATTCCATTCGCCCAATTGACGTATCTCTCGTTGGGGTGTCCAGTTACTCCCAGCCAGTGCCTCGAGGTCCTAGTCTGTTGTAGTGTGGCTGTCCAAATCAACCTACCACGTATTGAAGCTTCGGAGACCGACATGTTGCAGAGTCCTCGGTCAACAGTAAAACTCGAGGGTTTGCGGTCCCTATTCCTCGGAAGTGTAAGCAGCGACGTGACGCTGATTTTGCCGCATTTGGTTATGCCATCTCTGCGCTACCTTGTCGTTTGGCATGGTCGAGGTCCAGGACTTTCCAATCCCCACACATCACGCTTCGAAACATTTTACAAGAACTCATCCTTCCGGCTTGAAAAGTTGCAAATCACCAACTGGAGGGCCTCTTTGGAAGACATCAAGGCGTACTTGCAAATGTCGTTCATCCAAGCCATTCAGGATGTAGTAGTACAAGCATCGCTGGTTTCCGATTCCACAATCGGCAAACTTCGGGATTTACATGTAGATTCAGACGCTGACTTGGCGCTCATATCTCGGCTGTCTGTTTATGAAACCGCTATTGGATGGAGTTTGTCGTGCACCTCCCAAGGCAAGCCCAGGCCTTGGATACGGCCCTATTACTTTTCGTACACGGGAAACATCCTTGCTTGAGGCCGTCGTCGTGTTACTTTGTCCTCACCTCACTATTCTTGATGTCCCTATCTACCAAATGCTATATGATCTACATTTCATCTTTCAATAGCCATACTTTTAGTTACCACGACTGCCTCACCATCTTGTTTGGGCCCTTAATGCATTGTAAAGTTCCTTGAGGCTAGGAAGGAATCCAGGGAGTCCTCACTCGCTCAAGCAATACAGACCATGATCGCAAAGCTTGCTGTCAACTTTGACCTGGATTGCTGCAAATGTAATGTAGATCAATGCAAGCACAGTGCTCGCAGAGATCATGCATTCATGATCATTTGTAGCTTGGCCCCTTTGGTAGACGAATGAGTCAAGATTGCACCTGTCATCATGTGCCTGGGATTGCACAATAAAAAAGCCAATGCAGGGATAATTTGATCTACTTGCCCACCTCATACTGTTGATTGACACTGTCAATCTAGCCGTAAGGACTCTGCGATAATTGGCCGGCAAGCTTCGACGCGGGTTGCGCTGCATGCTCGATAAATCTCGACTTGATCGCGATTTTCACAAATATTAGACGAGCAACGGTATTGACGGACCGAACGAACCTACAGCAATTTTTTGAACAAAAATCAGGATCCAGATTTCAATTGGGAGTTGGTGCACTAGGCTCGAAGATTTCAGCATATGTACAGTATTCGTGTCGCTTGGGGTTGGCGTTGTCCTTTCGGTACGATTTCAATAGCGCACTGGCAGGGCTCCTCTTGGCTTGGTGCGAGCCCACTCGCCCGCCTCCTTTTATCATCCTGCGCCTTTTCATAATGCTGCTGGATCCAACGGTCGTGGGTGGTGAATGTCCCAGGATAGGTGTCCTCATAGGACGTTGTGGGCTTGAGGAGTTTGGGTGAACTCTTTGTGTCGCTGCATAAGTCAAGATCCTCCGAAAACCAACGGGTCAGCTCCTTGGATGGCTTTCTTGCCCATTACCAAAGCACGTCGAAATCTAGACTAAAACTTAATGAAGGATTCCGTTCGGGGCGATAGAGCCATTCATCCTCATCGTTGTTCGCCCCAGGCGTCAATAAGTCCGGCGCAAGGAAAGGGATCCCTGATGCTTTCCAGTTGCATTGCGAAGCTGGGTAGTGTCATAGTCGACGAGAACCCCAGTCCCGCTGCGGTGCATAAGGTTCGTGATAGAGATATCCCCATGCTGTATGCCGCCTTGCCATGCAACGAACTGACCTAGCAAACGGAGAATAAGATATAGGGTCATCTAGTAGGCATATCCGCTAGTATGTTCCCCAGAAAGCCTTCCCCTCCAGGTTCGTGATTGGTTCGGGAGCTTCAGATGCGGTTATGCATACCACCCTCGGTTTCTGGCTGTCGAAAATGGTCGACTCGGAAGGCTGCTGGGTTGCATTGACCCTTTTTAGCAACCTCCTTTGACGCAGGTTCTCCGGCTTCCTTGAAATGAGGCATCTGTCTCTTGACGTTTATCGTGGTCATGGCCAGATTGCCAGGGTTTGTTATAATGGCCTTGTGAGGCTGGCGAGCGGACAAGCAAGGCTCTTCATTTATCACTGACCGGGGCCAAATTGAGTTACCTTAATTAGGTTTAGTGGGCGCTGTGGGGGGAAAAGTTGGTACATAAACCAAGGATTCAGCGATGTGTGGACAATCTCCATACAAATTTACACTGGCTTCGAGTAACAGTTGTGTAACGATGAGGGGCAGCTTGCACCTTCCGGCAAAAGTAACCATTATGGCGAGAGCATAGCATATGATATGTGTAAAAAGGCGGACATACACATGTGCGTAATCGGGGTATCGACCCCATCTCATTTTGAATCCGCTCCAAAAACAACCCCCCGGAGCCCAATCTACTATGTCGCCGTTGCCTTCGACACCGCTTTCCTGACCACATCTCTCCGTTGCTTCTTGGCGATCATGACGTTGAAACGCCCGAAATCATTTAGCGACTTCCTCTTCAGTGTCGCCGCACGTTTCTGTGCCCAGGCTGATTTATCCCACTTCTCAACGGTGGCTTCCTTCTCCAAAACTTTCTTGATGGTACCAGTGCCGGCAGCACGGGGGAAGGTGGCGGTGATCGGTGTGAGAGTAAGATGTTTGAAGGGAAAAGATTGACGAGGAACGCCGGTGGTGGGACCGTCAATGATGGCCTGAAAACAAGTTCAGCGGCAAGTTAGTTGCGGGTGTTCAAAAACTGACCCGGTTGTGGTCGATAATCTCTGCAATAACAGCGATCTTGCCCGCGAATGGCCCCGATTTGAGGAGAACAACTACCCAACGCGTCAGACGAGTGAAGCGGATCTCTGAAAAGCCATACCTCGGCCGACCTCGACGAAGCGTTTGAAGTTGGAGTCCTAGAAAACCAAAACATCAGAACCCCAGCTATAACCATACTCATTTGCCCCGCTAAGACACTCTGCGGAATCCCATTCTCAGATCTCGGCCAAAGGGTATCCAACATCACCCAAACCCATCCACCCCATTACAGCGTTCCTCCGTCTGCAGAGCCTCCAGCGGGGACATAGACACCCTATAGTGAAACAGAGGGCTTACTGTCATCGTCTTATTCTTGAGGGAGGGCCTGAATGCTTTGGTGTCTTGATGTCGTGTGTATTCGATGAGGTGGCTGTAAGTTTGGGTTATTTGAAGTTGCTTGGTTCAGACGCCAAAGACAGCAACAGTCAACTTGCTCAGAGATGAGATCCAAACCGAAGAGCAGTTTAGCTTAGCGCGCTAGTCGGCGGACGGCTTTTCCGGCTTTTCAGGACCAGCCATCCCATCTCAACTCCTTTTCACGCCAAAGTTGACCGGTCAACCTCGCATCAAATTACTAAGTCGCTGCAAATCCTCGCTTACAAGTACTTCGATGGGCGTGGTTCTGCGCGATTGACTGGAGCTCGGGTTATCAACCCCCATTAAATATCATACTAGGCCCGGAGCGGGCAGAACAGATGAAATGAAAGAGAACAGATGAAACGAAAGCGCGATATAGCCACCCACATCTCCGCCGCCACCATCTAGCTCCCCAATTTAGGGCCGCCACTCATCTACGGCTTAGAATAGGCGACACGACTCAGCGTTATCCGAGATTGTCCTTGTAACTACTGGCATTGCCGTATAGCCTTGATGATTAATTTGGCTGTACAAGGCACAAAGTCATATGTGTAAGGGCGGTGGGGAGGATATAGTATAAATATGCATGCAATTCCTACAGGCTACGTCGAAAACCATCAAGCACCCCCTCACAAGCTACACGAATACCCATTGCTCACACCATGAATTTGGTCCATTCCACATTGGGTTTTGTCTTGATTGGGGTTCTCGTGTCTATCTTTATGTTCGGAATTCTGACGTTCCAATCGTACGTCTACTTCCGGACGTTTCCTCAAGATAAACTCGCCCTTAAGGGAATAGTAGGTGTCTTCCAATTTCGGTGAAGGACCTCATCGTTTATCGTGTGTACTAGGTACTTCTTTTATGGTATGCGACTCGTGGAACATCGATAGCACTATCTGCTAATGCAGCTGTACTAGGCTCCTCGAACTTGGAGTGGCTTTATGTGTATCCTTGGGCACATACACGATTTGCGTTACCAACTTTGGAAACTTGGAAGCCCTGCAGCGCAATCCAAACTCAATGAACACCGCGGCATTGTTAGGCGGAATCACTGATC
Organism: Phaeolepiota aurea; assembly: GCA_036937095.1. Taxonomy (NCBI): domain Eukaryota; kingdom Fungi; phylum Basidiomycota; class Agaricomycetes; order Agaricales; family Squamanitaceae; genus Phaeolepiota; species Phaeolepiota aurea. The sequence goes on from JASFDG010000370.1 coordinate 18,956, forward strand.
ACCTTGTAAAGGCAAGCACACTGCTAGCAATACTTGCAGACAAATAACCTTCAGCAAAGGTCATCTTTATATATCGCCTCTATCGATTCGCTGGTACCTTGTATGTACCAGCATTCCTGCTCACAATCTCCCTCTTCATGTTGTCCATCATTACATTCGGCACCGTGAAGCTATTACGTAGCACCACTTTCTACCCCCACTCCTCCGAGTTCGAGTGGGCCATTGCGCTCAATTTCGTAGGATCCGCCGTGCAAGACGTTATCATCACGGGGTCCTTTTGTTATTACTTCACAAAACATCGCAAGGTTGCGTTCAAAAGGTCGTTTTATCACTCTCTGCTCTGTTGATTCCGGCTAATAAAGAACCAGGACAACCCTTCTGCTTGATCGATTAATTTTGTATACGATCCGTAAGTTCATACCCTATTATAACCCGTGGTGTGAATGTTAACCTGGTACAACAGAGACAGGACTTGCGACAAGGTATGTCCCCGACCTGCTACCTTCCAGCCCACAGTAACATTTTGTTCCAGTATTGTGGCAGTTTCCGCCGTCATCTCGGTGACTGTCTTCCGTTGCCTAAATCAAAATCTACTCTTACTGATATACACTCAGTACTTCGTAATGCCAGACAACTGTGCGTATCATCGAACTATTGAGCCAACTGATCGTCTGTTAACCCACCACCCCTCGGATTAGACGCATGGATCATGTTTTTCCTGTGGATGCATTCTTGTTCGTTAACCTCGGGATTCGTCACGCACGGCCTCACACTAATCTGTTATTTGCTTCCTCAAGTCTTCTCCAATGCACTGTTATCCTCGTTTGTCCTTTTGCCTGGCGGAACCATAACAACACGACTAAATCAACTCATTTCAACAGGTTGAACAGTCGTGCTGCGCTGAACTCATTGCAAGGCGATAGCCCGACCCAGCTGCTTGTAAACGAAATCGTGGTAAGATCTTTTTGGGACTAGAAATGCCGCATTTCGCTGATTGCAGGACGCCAGTTCAACAACCCACAATCACCATCGGCTTCAGCCTTGCCAGCGTCGCCATGCTGAGCTAAGCCTGGCGTTGGTTATGGGTATCCATATGGCCAACTTTTTGTGACCATTGGCAGGCAGGTCTGCTCAGTGAAGACAGCAAGGAGAAGGGGGAAGATGGAAGAGGGGTGCTGCTAAAGTCATCATAGGGGCTTGTTTGCTTATAATTAGAACAAACCGCGAATGCCATCTATGTTCAACTACTCGAGCCCATCACAGACCTGAAGGGCAAAGTGATTTGGAAGGGTTATTGGCCAATCACGCCACATGTTTTCCCTAACACTATTGTTACATTGTTCCATACTTCATGACATTATTGTCGATCTGCTCACAGGTCATTACACCTTTTGTGGGAGGGTGGCCTCCAGTACGGCAACATTTCTGTCACCTCATACATCGCAAGGGAACTAGAATTCTCCTTAATTTTAACCAGCACCGTGATGTGAAGTTTAACGGAGTCGATCGAAAGGAAACGGCTTTCCTGGCGCTGGACTGAGTGATTACCTCAGAGGCCCACAACGGCGAGGTCCACCTTCAAGGTTGTGGAAGAACTGGGATTCTCGGAGGATGGGCTCACCAATCCAAAGGGAGCAAAGGGCAATGTAGTATTTCTCCAGCTATTCATGGACACCTTGTAACCCGACATGTGAGTTTGAGGTGTTCGCAACGGTCATCATCCAGGAGCCGAGAGTCATGACAGTTACTTTTGTTCTTTAACAAATGGACAGAAGAGCGGTTGATTCAAACACTCAAATATATTAGATTGATATTTGCTGTGGGTGGCTGTTGGATAATGTATTTTTCTTTGGAAAACCTCATGAGTCTTTGTGAAACAAGCATTGCATATCTCGACGTGGTGCTGAGGGGTCGTTGCTGCGAACATCAGGAGTGCAGCAGGAAAAAAAAAGGACAAGTGAGGCGGGAGCAGAATCGGAACTTCTCCAATACTGAGGCAAGACATATGGCCTTAACAATATACCGGTGCGGTTGGGGCTGCGGACATAAAACATTTGCCTCAAGCCATGCGCCTTGTGAAAGCCCCGCCACGATGGGCTACTTCAAACATCTCGGTCTAGCAATCCGTTTGAACATCATATGATGAGAAAAGTAGAATTACTACCTTATGAGAACACCGAGCGTCTGTCGCCGGAGTCCTCCTGAAAGATAACCTTGGAAGTGAGATATGTGATTATTGGGCAGTGCAATTGAGAGATCATTCAAGAAGTAAACAAGTCCTCAGAATATGAGGGTGCCAAGGTGGGGTGTGGTTCCTGTTCAGCATCGTGCCAGTAGGCTGTGCTCAAATTTTAAATCTAGGTCAGGACGTCTGGACCATGAACCTACTGCCAGTCGGCCCAATCTTAGCATGGAGGTTCCGATAGGGACGAGGCTTTCAAGTGGTAGAAGCTAAACTAGGACTCTGAACGGACTTCTTACTCCTATGCAGGTTTATTTAATAGCGGTAGGTGACACTTCACAAGGAACATTGTTGAAATAGCGACTCCGAGTCTGCATGAGTGAATAAGTAGCTCGAACACGTGGCTGGCCATGGTAAAGAAGATCTTTGTTTGGCAACATCATGACACAACAACAATGGTTGCCAGTATGCGTCCCTGATGCTTGACATCAAACCTGAAATGGTCAGCAACTGCTCAAACGTCGCACATGGCTGGACATGGTGGATGGTAGTCGCTCAACTCGAATCACCAACAAACAAGTTGCTTGAAGCTTGCTGAGAAAAGACCATTTGACAAGGGCCCACAATGGCTATCGGATATTGGAAGAGAGCAGCCAGTGGCTCTGCAAGGTGGTGTACGAAGTTGTATACATCCTCCCCGGCGCATACGCACTCACTATTCAACGCGTGGGTCCCACAGGTTCTCGGTGCAACGAACGTTGGCAAATTTTCGGCGATATCCGGGTGCTTGTCCGCAATTTCATTGGCTTTTTTCAATGTGTCAGCCTCCCGCAACCTTCCTTCCTCCTGCCACGAGAACTTGAGATGACCGGTCCTCATCTTGGGAGATGCAGCTTAACTTGGCGCCATTCATCTCCGAATGAGTTGACACGCTACTCGTATGTAAACCAATAACTTGTTAGGATGTAACGTTTTTCA
>JASFDG010000372.1:0-12863 GCA_036937095.1 Phaeolepiota aurea
GTGACAGTAATGGTAGGTCACGTGGCTCTGGTCCTAAGAATTCGGCCTCGCCTCGCAAGCTCGTCGAGCCCGCCACATTATGATATTTACAGAAATTCCGATATTGGCAAAACACCAAAAATTCGAGGTAGAAATGACATTTGTCCCATTGGCCGGGTAATGACTGTTGGTGCCTGGTCGACCCGTGGGGGTGGACGTAGAGAGTCTGGCTACCTAACCCCAGGTCGCGAGGCCAGCACCCTGGCTGGTCTTGCCCGAGTCCATCTGTGGTAGTAATGTATTTCATGTAAAAAATGATAATGATCGAGGGAGAAGGTGGGTGGAGGATATAGTGGCTGGAAATGAGCTAGAAAAGAGAAGAGAATGGAATAAGACTAGGAGGTGTCACTCTGAATCAAGAATTCACCCCTGCCTCGAGGGCTTGTCGGTGGCGCCACTTAGTACTGTCAAGACCGTCAAGTTGCAACTCCCAACCGGTACATGGCACTTACAGGCCTTGCCAGGCAACGAGCTCACACTGAGCCTGAAGGTGGGGACGATGTGGGGCGTAAAGACATGTTCCATCTGACATAGACCCTGGCATATTGATGTTCTGAGTCAGACATGCGGAAGCGAGTTCAACAATGATACTATCTTGGGCTTTTCCAGCCTTGGCATAAAAAGTAGCCCTCCTTCGACGCTGCGCGACTTGAGTCAGGTTTGACAAATTTGACATCGTGAAAATTCGGCGCCAGCCTTTCATTTCGAAATTTTTGGAGTAAAGGATGAACAAAATGCTTAACCCTATTCAAAATATCTTAGATGGTGAGGGGGAAGAATGTGAACCTGCTTACAAGAGAACTCCACCCCGCCGCCGTCCAACGCTCTCCGCGGAGCGTAGATTTCGCACAGCAAACTCGAACACGGCTTCACAAATCTCCAGGCTTGACTCAATATCGTGGATGTCGTTCCCACTCGAGTTTGCCGCCATATCGGACAATATGACATCAACCTTCCCTTCTGGATTCCCCTTTACGCTCAGCAACCCACGGATTAGGTCCTCTGTTTCTGGGGCTAGAAAATCAGCCTTGATGGAATGCACCCCACGTATGCTTTGCATTTGGAGGAGGTCGACGGCGACGATGACGCCACGGCCCTCGGCAGGCGCAGCATCAGCCATATCGATGTTAAGAGGATCAAAATCAAGCATGGGAGTCTTCAATTTTGGATTGCTCCAAGTTCCTTCATCGCGCATGACTTGGTCGCTTCGTGAGCCATACGCATATCCCCCAGAAGGAAGTTTTTCTGCTTCCTCTGCCCATCCAAGCTTCCCGGCAACGACCTGGCTCCAGCCACCTGGTGCTGCGCCTAAATCAACCACGGCGTTGACGTAGGGCTTTGAGAGAAAGTTGTCCCATCGTGCGTCGATCTCGAGCAGCTTGAAAGCTGAACGTGCGCGATATCCTGCTGGATTTGAGAGGCGTTGTTTCACGTAGGGGTCTCTGTATTGACGGGCTATCCAAGCTTGGGAGGAAGGCCTGAGGCGCTTGGCGTAAACGGCAGCTGTAGGGTGCAGACTCATATAAGAGCTCCGCAACCTCTAGGAAATGAGAGGCTAAAATGGCGATCTGCGATTCGGTTGTTTGGTTCGCTTGAGCGTGACAAACAGCGGTTGATTTCCTCCATGGAGCCTTCAACATCGTTGTGTCCTGGGTTCAAGCACGTCGACGCGTTTTGTCCAGATGAGGACTACGAGGAAGAGGAGATCTCTTATGTGATCCTTGATCTGGGAAGTATTGAGCCCACCCTCGTTCCTAGTTCGTCAACATATCGCCTAATAGTTCGTGTCTCCCCGTCGCGTTGTGCCAGGGGTTCTGATAGGTCTTGCAACGCAGGGACTTGACACCCCTACCCCATTTCTACAGTTATCTGGCACTGTGCTCAAGGGGCGGCACGACACCCTTTTAGGCACAGAGATAATTTTTACAGATGATAACGGTATGAGCAGGCCCAAGAATTATCAAACCAAACGCCGACCCCTTCTAGAAACTCACGACTGGAATAAGCGCTCAGTCGTTCATGTCGCGAACACCGAACAACGAGTGTGCTTCAAAGAAGTCCGATTACAGGCAAAGGCTCCCACTGCGACCGCAGCGCACACAGGAATAGACGTTGATGCAGCCGAGACATGCGCTGCCGTGCAGGAAGAAGGTTCAGGACAGATAGACAACCTTACTGGGAAAACAGCACCAATCTCGCGAGCGCCACGGACGAAGAGAGAAGCGTCGAAGAGAAGATCTGCGAAAGGAAAGGCGAAAGCAAACGATGCAAATCCTGAAACTGAGCCCACGAGTCAAACGCGAGTCTCGCGCAAGAAAACGAAAGTCAAGGGGAAAGGAAAGGCTAAAGCGACTGAACCCGATTCCAGCGATGACGAAAACCGTAACAGAATGGAATTGGATGATGAGGGACTATACAGGATGGACATCGACGAAGGTTGAGATAATTGCCGACTAAAATATGGTGTACTTGATGTATCTGATACCTGCCCTGCTTGTCTCCGTATACAACTTAAAACCCTCACTCAGTCGACTGGTCAACCAAAACACTTTGAAGCCATGACTGATCAAAACTAGCACGGAGGTCCTCCAAGCGAATGCAGACCATCTGGATGAGTGGTCGACTGCGGGGTTCATCTACCCAACATTGCCTGATTAAACCCCAGATTTCGTCGGTCAAGAAGCGCTCTGGCGGTCGCCGCGGGAATTGCCCTTTCATCATTTCGACGAGAACTTGAAGGTCTGATTGTATATCGTCGTAAGGGATCCGGCCTGACAATACCTGGCACGCAAGATAAAAAGATAACGTTTCATTGTGCGGTAGCTTCCTACCTGAAGCATGATACTCCCAAAGGAATAGATATCGCACGGTCTTGTAACTTTTGGGGTAGTTTCGGTGTCGGCGACAGTCTGGTATAGCTCTGGAGCTGCCCATCTTAGAGCTCCGCCGACATTGGATGTCATGAAAGTGGTCCTTTGAAATTCGGCAATGATCGTTGATAGTCCAAAGTCGCTGAGTCGCGCCTTCCCATGACTGATGAGTATATTTCCCTGTAAAGGCGTTGAAACACGGAGGAGACCTCGAACTGATTGTCACGCTTACCGTAGTTAAATCCCCATGGACAACAGATTGTGAATGCACTAGTTTATGCGACTTGATAAAGGCCGCCTTCGCTTATGGGATACTTAACTCACGATAGGCGAGCCCATTGGCGATATCAGTAAGCTAGGCCGCCATTAGTGAGAAACAGGCTTGAAGGTACTACATACAGGCAAATGCTCACAAGATCCAGTCTTGCAAGGAGGGTGAGGGAGGAATGTTTGTCTTGAAGATACTGGTGGAGATCTCCATCGTCCATCCATGGACAGACCATTGCGGTATATGGTCCAAAGTCTGAGGTCACACCTAGCAATGGCAGAATATTTTCATGCTCAAGACAAGCCCATACACTGATTTCTCGACGGAGACGCTAGTTCCTGATTGGAAACAGGCTGTGAGATCTCGAGTTTGGAAGCCCACCTTGTCAATTTTCCATCGATTCGCTTCGTTATATGTATGAGGGCGGATGACTTTGATCGCCACCTATTATTCGCAGTATGAGACCCAAGAAAGAGATCTCGTTCAAAAAAACGAGCCTTTCCATTTGTGAGCCACCCTCTTGAGATAGCAAACCTCGATGCACGTCGGCATATCCGCCTCCAAACAGAGGATAAATCCCTTCACGGGTAATTTTACCCGTCAAATCGGCTGGTGCGCTGATACTCACTGACGTTAGCCCGCTACAGTCGACATCTCCTGGTTCGTCCACATCTTCTGTTTCCTCCGCAATTGCGTCGGTATCGGAAGAGTCTTCCAAGATTGGGGGAAGTTCTGAGAGGCGAGCGTGCCTCACAGCCTCGCGTGCATTCCCACGGACAGGAGACCGTCCCCTTTTTTCATTCAAGAGCGTAGATGCAACATCTGGGGTTCCAGGGCTATGCCGCTTGCTCTTTAACACGGATAACATTAAGGATATTTGGGCTGCACGTAGTTGCATGTTTTCTGCCTGAAGTTGGAGAATGCGGTCTTCCAGGAATGCTACACGCACTGAGAGGTTAGCATTCAACCTGGGGAGAGTTTTATACACTGGTATACTAAGATACGGCCTCGAAAATATGCTTACACGATCGCCTCGGTATTTGCTTGTTGAACTTTCTTCACTGGAAAGACTTAGGTTAAGCATGTCGCGCGTTGAGATTTGAGAGATCATACGCTGATCGGCTAAGGTCTCCTCTGGTGTGCCCTCGCCTGATGAGCGTTTTGGTGGCAGCAGATCTAATATCGGAAAGGCCCATTTCTTGGAGAATGCCATCCAGTGTCCCCAACGTTCAGTGTCAACCTTTACCAGGAAGAAGATATATTGATGTGGCTAGTGGTCAGATTTGGGACCAAATGCTGAAGCAAAGTTGTGGCTATGGTTGCGGTTCAATTGCACCCGAGATGATTATGTCATCAAAGTGGGGGACGCGTCCTTGCTTGCGCGTACATTTCATTCAGCTAATCACTTATCCCGACTGTATATCCAAGTACCATCCATGGACCATTTCCCAACAAATTGGGGCCGCCCCGTAAGCTCTGCTGTAACCATTCCTTTTGACAACGAGAATAACAGCGATCTTGCCGTGTACAGCGAAATGATACAGTCGACGCGTACGGAACATATCCCATTGCACAACGACCTCAAAGCAGCTCCAATGATGCCTTCTCAGCGGGTGTGCAACATACGCAGTACATCCTTCGATTTGTTTTGATATCTTCAGGACTGATTGTTCGTGGTGAAGACAGCCGATTGTCACTGGGACGAGTGTACTGGCAATCAAGTACAAGGACGGTATCATGATGGCTGCGGACAACCTTGGTGCGCCTGAATGTTCAAGTTCATATTTATCCTATTAATCAGCCCGTATCTTTAGCCTCATATGGCTCCCTTGCACGCTTCAAGGATGTGAAGCGTCTTCATGGTGTTGGGGACAATACAGTCATTGGCGTAGGCGGCGATATGTCCGATTTTCAGTATATCCAAACCATCCTTGACGAACTGATGATTGATGAGTTCACTGCTCGTGATAACCACAATCTTGGCCCCGCTGAAATTCACGAGTATTTGTCTCAAGTAATGTATGCGCGGAGGACGAAGATGAATCCCCTATGGAATTCTCTGCTGGTTGGAGGGTTTAAGGACGGAAAGAGGTTTGTCCCAGCTTGAAGACCGCCGACATAACTCTTGATGTGCAACTGCAGGTTCTTGGCATACGTCGATCTACTCGGAACGACGTACTCGGCGTCGACTCTTGCAACCGGTTACGGGTCATATATTGCTCAACCTCTGTTGAGAAAAGCCGTTGAGGGTCGTGAGGACGTGCTTACTGAAGAAGAGGCCCTTAAAATCATTGAGACCAGTATGAAGGTACTGTATTATCGAGATGCAAGGAGTCTAAACAAGGTAATGATAACTCGGAAATGCTCTGGGAACATACTAAAATTCTTGTGCAGTACCAAGTCGCTACTGTTACCGCAGCAGGTGTATCAATCTCGGATTCCCGCCATCTTGAAACATCCTGGTCATTCGCTGAAGGCATCAGAGGGTATGGCGGCCAGACGCAGTAATTTCGCCTCATGTATCATATCGCATTATGGGTCCCGAGGCCCATCGCTAGAATGCAATATTCTGCTCTTTCTTGTCAATAAATCTGAAGGTCTCCAGTTGCCTCTGCCTACCCAATTATTCAAGCAGTGACGGCAAATCGAACATAACATCCTGAACGCCATTACCTTTCGCAAGGATATTACACAGTGGAACGAACCCTGGTCTTCGCTAAGTTAGTATTTTTTAAGTCATAGCCTGCCTTGTGTCATACACAACTGTCACGTGGCGAGGGGGCTGGCGAGGTATGATCGACTCTCTTACGTGGCGAATGACTATTGAATAGATGCTTTCTCGAATGCTGCTTTGACCGCCGGGCGCCCACGACAAGGATCAATAGGCCCCGGAGTCTGCCTTGCCCTGCCACGTAGCACCCTTTCTGCAGGCGCAGCTGGACCTGTTTTAGGAACTTGATGTACAGGTGCTACTAATAAACGGTGCCAGCCGACTTCGTTTATAAGTGACCCTCTACGAGCGCGGGGCCAGGGCACTGCCCATTATTCTTTGTCTACTTGCCAGCACGGATGAGGATTTTTCCTGGGCTGCTGTATCTGGCTTGTGCGGTCCTCCTAGCCATCCGTCTTGCTCGCGCCATGCCGGATAAGACGCTGAATTGCCACGAACTTTGCAAGGATATTTCGGCGCTGCTTTCGTATACAGTGCAGCTAAACTTTCTCTTGGAAACCTTCACGAAGAACGTCATGGTGAGATCCAATAATGCTCGTCAGTCTGAGTATTTCCGCTGACTCTCGAATGCTTTCTTGAAGTGGGAAATGTGGCCGCTGCTTATAGATGCCTATGACGGGTTTCTGCGAATGCAGAAATTAGATTCAGTGGCTGTTACGTTGTGGGATGCGTCATATATGTCAAGTAAGGCGCCCTTCTGTCATGAAATAAGCTTTCAATTGATATGTTGTTGAACGATTTAAGGTGCCTACCTATAAAATCGAACCTGAGATTGGATATATGCCCTCGGGGCTATGCTTGTAAAGGGGAATGGAGGAGTTCGCTTGCCCTTTGAACTAAAAAATCTTGCTACCAGTATGCAACACTGTATCCAGATTTGCAAAGGCGGTCGTTAAAAGGTCTATTTAAGGCAAAGTTTGCAGTCTACGACAAGTCTTAGCCCGAGTGAATTCATGTCCAAGACTGCTGCCCTTGGCTATCAACAAGGGCGTTGTTTTGGACTCCCCCACTATACTTATACGTGATATTCTATGACTTAAGCTAAATATTGTTATCCCTCTGGTCCAGAAAAAGGGCGTCTAGTCCCAAGCCAATTCACGGGGGCTACTATCAGAGCTGATAGCGCGGGACCAATGCACCGAGTGTTATGCGGCATACAATGCCGTCGTTGGTTGGGCGTGTAAACGCGGGAGTAGCTGGAGATAAACAGGATTGTGCAATCAATTGGGGGTACTATCAGCTGAGTCGACATCAACATTCTATACCCGCTGCGCGGTTGCAGCTGGTCCACCGCGATCTGCATACGGAGGGGGCAGTTCTCGAACAACACCCGCGTCGCGGTGCTGAAACAGAATTTCATTCCTATCTGGGCTTGGCAATCCGTCGCCGGTGTGCACGGCTGTAAGGAGAGGAGTTTGTGTGGGAGATACATATGTGCCGTTCAAGAGCATCGTGCCGAGAGCGCCGCCACTAGACTCTGACCGCGTGGGCTCGAAAAATGGTGACATTACGCCAGGAGGTGGCCCTCTTCTCGAAGCGGTGTACGGGCATGATGGAAACGGGCGAAACTGCTGAGATGGATAAGCTCATACCTGATGGGCTTGTTGCCGCCGACATTTGGGGGCGGGGTCCTAATTGTGCTGGGCTGGTAATCTCGCTGTGATAATGTCCTGTTTTAAAGCCCGGGATGGGGGGACCCGCTGAAGGTTTGGTGATGCATTAAGGGATGGCTATATAATTGAGGCTTGAATACGCTCACCTACGGTGTTCAATAGGCCTGTCCCCGCTGCCCATCGACCAGTTCTAGATGAGGTTTGGTTCGATCAGTCGGGAAATCTCACAAAAATGACATGGCACTACGTACGAGTCACTAACGGCAACTGCGGGGTGCAATTAGTTATGCTGATTATACAGGGAAAATGGACACATACAGACAAGCTGCCCTCCCGGCAACGCTCTATTAATATATGTATACCTATTATGCGTCGCAGACAAAGTTACATTTGTGACGGATTCAGAAGAAGGAGTGGCCAGGGTAACGTCGTACGGGGGTGTACCACCTCGTATTGATACCCCCCAGGGTTGGCATGTTTGTAAACTCCCTGTCACGTTCGTAGATATTGAAAAATCCGGGTTTGTAGAGGACCTGACAATGCACTCGGCAGAGTCACCGGCTGTTGGACGTGCAATGTAAGTAGTGGTACGCCCGAGCCATGATATACTGACCAACGACCGTATAGTTAGGTGCTGGGATGCCCCCTGAGGTACCCGCAGAATCCACCACGTTCAGCATCAACGTTGTACCTGAAGAGTCGTGAGATAGTGGGCGGTTTGAGTGCTGGTAGCCTTACCGACAGGGTGCCTCACTGTCCACGCCACTGTCTTATTGGTGGTCCCAATCAAGTCGCGCATAGGCGTGCCACCAATAGCGTAAGAGATCATGTAAAATGGGCGAACCCCACGAACAGCTGGCCGTGCGGGATCGTATAGATTTATGGTTATCAGAATGGGCGTGCAAGCTCGCAAGCTTTGTGCGACAGCCTATTTCTTTTTTGGATTTAGTAAGGCCTTGAAAATTCCCGGTCTTCTGCTCACAGTATCTCGGAACTGCCACTTAAATTGACCGTTTGATTGGGCACGACAAGGCGTTGTCACAAAGAGGGACAGGAGAGACAAGGAAAGTAAGGATGTCATCCGTGTTATGTCCAAGAGATGATGGGGTGGCAACCAGTCGACGATCTGGTTTGAAGACTATATGAGCTTGGCCCAGACCAAATGTCATCCAAATTGCGACCGGGACGGTGGTTCCTGATGATACACCGTAAGTGTAGCGTTTCGGCTTTGGGGGTTTGCCGCGTAAAGCCACCAGATGTCAAACGCAGTGAAGGATCTTTCCCAAGGCCATCAGTGGGTAATGACACCGTGGCTGCCAACCTCCTTGCAGCTCACCGTCCAGTTGATTCAGTACGTCCCTGCGCACCCATCACCAGCTGATCCTTGTATGTCAAACCAAGTCTAAGGGACCTAGCGAGATATTGATGCGTTTGTCGGGGCTAGTGTGGCAGGACGACTGGAAGCCCTGTGCTCGATTGAAAACTGGTGATCCTCCCGCGTGCGCCGTGTGCCTCATGAAGACGTAAGCCTGCATAAAAAGGCCCGAAACGCCTAAGTGTCAGCTCTGCAAAAGTTTTCCAAGCACAGCGTTTCCGTCGCTCGTTTCAACTGGGTTGCATAGTGGCCCCTTGAAAGATCATGCCACGTTGAGGAGCAACAGGGATGCGACCCTTTCCTGGAGACGCAGGTATGGGTATGTGCCGACGGTTATGCAGAAACACTCTCTCTAGGATGCTGACAGGCTTCTGATTAAAGTGGTCGCGGGATTCGGACTTTGGGGCGGACGCGGCTCAAACCGCTGAAATAAGAACTCTACCTTTATCAATTTGGTTTGTCATGCGCCACTAACAAAACCCACCAAGGCTGTACGCGGATTATGAAGTAAGACTGTCCATCCCAGTGTAACATTTTGTTGGCCAAGAGAAATGAAACGATGTTGAGTGAACTACACACCATCGTAGTGAGAGTTTTCAGTTTCCTATTTGGGAATGGTTTGTTTGTATTTCATATTGTTGCCCTGTCATGCTAATAACGGACCAACATCCCGGTTGACTACAGTATATCCACCTCCTCCGTTTATTGATTCTGAAAAGGTTGAGCCTCGCTGTGGAGTCTAGGCTGAAAAGGGTACGAGCGGAATGGAGGGTTACCGGTCAAGACGTCATCGCAGCATCAGCGATCGCCCGCGTCATTTGCTCGTCTAGGCCATCCGATGTGGAACCTCTTCTTGTTATAAGAGTGGATGAATATCCGAGATGTCTGACCACAAACCCCCGCTTTACCATGGACAAAGCCACCTCCGTAATCGCTGCTTTCGATGCTGGCAAACTTCCCTCGACCCAACAGATCAATTCTTTCATTGACTGGCTCAATTTGGTCGGCATCACTCAGATCGAGCCTGATTCGTCGGGCGAGCTGAGCTCTCAAGGGAGAGTTCTTGCGAGCGATGTGCGTCAAGTTCTCGACGCATATAAGCAACTTGGGAATAATAAAAATGGTGTGTATTTGCCCCACTCGAGGTGTTCACATTCCTCAACACCCTGTAGCCGACAATGTCATTCAGAAGGCCTTGTGGCATCTTACCGAGGGAGACCTCACGATGACAGCAGAGGCTGAAGCCGAAAAGGATCAGGCCGAAGCAGACATAAAAGCTTTGAGAGCTGCACTTCGCACTCTCATCAGCATCATATGGACAAGTGCTTCCTCTGAAGGGACCTCCATCTTCCAGGATTTGTTATCTATCGCTCGGATCTCGCTTGCAGATGCTGCAGAAGTTGTGGAAGCGCAGGCTGGTCGTGCCAAGGAAAGTCTCAGGAAGGTCGAAAAAGGCGTTCAAGAAGGGGAAAGAGACAGTCTTGGTCGCGACAAGCAGCGTTTAAAAGAAGAACAAGATACAAAAGTAGCTTGGCAGCATGGAATGGACACAGTAAAAGATGCTGGAACCGGAATTATTGGCGCTTCACAATCTGCCAGTGCAGCCGCTCAAGACAAAGCCGAGAAGACCACGTCAAGACTTCAGGATGCATTCTACAAGGTGGGTTTACGCCCTTCGGATAATCTTTTTTTAACATGATTATTGCAGGTTTGTGATCGCGCTCAATCCGATCCCGAATGCCGTCAGGCTTTGGATACGATTTTTTCCATCTGCCAAAAGCGACTCAATCAAACGATGGATGCTGCATCTGATCCTAATACCACTTTATCCAACTTCATCGCAGATCCTACCCCAGAGCAACATATTCCCAAGGCCCTCGCTGATTTACGCATTTTCTTCGAACGTCTATCTGGAGTTCCTTTGGATCCCATTATTGCTCGCACCCGTACATGTGCCAATTCCATTCTCAAAGATGACCAGCTGAAGAGCTGGTTCGACGACTTCTTCTCAAGTGCACGCAAGAACTTGAGTGAACCTGGGTACGCTCGCTCAGAAGAAGCCCAACATCAGCGTAAGGATTTGCTTATACGGTGGCGGACACTACTCGAGAAGGACGAGAAATGGAAAGGGAATGTGCAGGACATCAAGGACGAAGTGCATAAATTGGAAGCTGGAATGCACAACGACAAGGATCTTCAACGATTAAAGGATGCCCACAAGAAGCTCGGCAAAGATATCGAGGAAGGTTTGGTCGAGGCTGGTTCAGAAGCCCAGACAGGCATGCAAGCTGCAGTGGAGCAAGCGACATGGTTTTGGCAAGATCTTTTCAAGGTGTATGTTCCCCGAATGTTGAGCAAAATGCGGGATGTGCCGATACCTCGGTAAGTCGCATGCCTTCGCACATTTTACAGGACCTCACGATATTGTTAGAACTGAATACAAGGATTCTGAGATCGAGTTTGTTCTTGAGAATCTCGATATCTCCTCGTTTAATCTCCTCCCATCTCATGTTTATATTCGAAATATCACCGATATCGATATCACCACGTCGTCGTCACCTTCGGCGCCTTCGCGGACCGCCGTTGGTGCCTTGACACATATCCGTATACAGGCTCTCCAACTCACACTGGATGACGTTTCATTTTGGTACAAGGACAAGAATGCGTCGATGATGGGACCTAGTGAATTCACTGGACTCCTTGGCCTCAAAATACCTGAGAAAGGTGTTGATGTGGACTTGAAAGTACGGCTTATCCCCGCCACGACCACTGGACCTGGGTCTCGCGAGAACCTCAAGCATTTCAACGTCATCGAGCACGTTTCTGTCAACATTTCGGAAGATGTCGGTCTCGAAATTCGGGAGAGCAACCACTCCGTCTTGGTTACCTTATTCAAACCGATCATGGTCATGCGCCTTCGTGAGGCCCTCGAGAAGACCCTTACGGAGCAGTTGCGTGCCACAGTCGAATGGGCAGATGGTGTCGCATGGGATGTGGGCAAGCGACGGGAGGTCTTCGAAGATACCGGTCTGGGTGGTGGCGGGTCGCTTGTTGCGGCGATCTGGAGCGAAGTGGGTCGCTTGCAGCGCGAGAGTAAGGCAAACGCGGAGGCTGGTTGGCGCGCCACTGGTACTGGTCTTGTGGTGGAAGCCGGATCTCAATCTTCGGCGGGGAAAGCCAGCTTTGCGTTAGGTGCAGAACCTCAAATCCTTGGAGGAGAGAAACGTGGCCCGATGGGCACAGCGAGCGAGAGTATGAAGGAACGGGTAGGGCGCGTCGGGGATGACATTGGCGTGGACATCGGACGTGCCATGGAAGTTGATGTCGGCAGTGCTGCACATGAGGTAGCAGGCGATCTCAAGAAGACGGCGGAAGGTTTGGTGAAGGAGGGAAAGAAGTCGATCCACAGCTTCAAGAAAACTGTCCAGAGGAAGGCATCGCTTGAGAAAGGCAGGAGCGGCTGGGAGAGTAATGCTTTTGATTTCTAATGGCTGACTATCTCTATTGTATTATTATCACAACACAAAATAAGTTAGCGCCCACAGGGTTACACATTGACCAATAGGTGTTGTTCGGGCACCATTTGAAAGGTTAAGCCAGCGGTTTGCTAAATTGCCAGTGAGTCATCTGCTCGCTCACTTTATCAGGCGGCTCTTGTTACTTTCGACAATGAGGCCGCAACTCCAATGACCATGTTTGTCAATACTAACGGCGACCCTAACTTCTCCTTCGTTATGCCAGCCTTTGATGCACCATTCCCTGGCTGCTATTCCTAACTTCCTTCTTCATTTCCCCTAGATGGCTGGCTCTGTCTCTAATCAGGCCTTTTCTGGGTCTTCTTTCATCGCGTTCGTACTCGTACTCGTCCCGTTTCACCACCATCGGAGAGGCTATTGTCTATGGGCTGCCTATCAATATAAGTTGCTGACATTGTTCATTGCTCCCATGCAAGTAACTGCTGGCTACC
>JASFDG010000373.1:0-14097 GCA_036937095.1 Phaeolepiota aurea
CACAGTTTTCGCCTTCTCTTGTTGAGAGTGATACTAATACTTTCGGAACCTACACGACAGTGGGATGTGAAACGGCTTCCAAGCGGGAAGTATACATTGAGAAACGTTGGAAATCAGTCTTTTGCATATGCAAGCAATCGAGCCAAATTGGGAGATGGTGTGGAAGGACGCCCGGCCTCACAACAATTCACTATTGTGGAGACTAGCGTTAAAGGACAATACACGTAAGCCCAGCCTGAACCCCGGATGTCAATTATAATCATGATGTCTTAACAGCATCGCATCATCTGATTCTGTTACATACTGGGGATTGGCTGATGGCGAGGATGGGACGCCTGTGAGTGAATTTCAGCATTCTTGTCCGGGAATATATGGAAATTGAACCATGTCTCATGCACAGGTGACACTCGGACTGGCACGCAATGAAAAGGATCCCAGCTACTGGTGGACTTTTAGATTATCAACGAACATCAAATTCCAATGCACATTAGTATTTAGCGACCAATCTGATGATGATGGAGATGAAGAAGGATACGAGTCACTCGAGAATGAAGCTCCCTACGTGAACCGGCTTAGGGGTGGCGCAAGCAGGTACGGTAGAGGCCGGTATGACGGCAGCAGCGACGACGACGATGATGATGATGATGACGGTGACGGTGACGGTGACGACGATGACGACGGTGAGGAGAGCGAGGTCGAGGAACGCCATTCGTACGGTCGAAGCTGGCGTGACAACGGCTACAGCGGGGGTCATTCATACGATGGACACAGGCCTGGCGGTGGCCAACCATCATACGGTCGCAGGCATGGTGGCGAAAGCGACGAGGGTTATTCTCACAGTGAAAGCCCCTACACAGACAGAAGTCATCTTAATTATGATAGTGGTAGGGGCAGGGGCAGTGACGAAGAGGAGGTCGTTCTCGATTCTGGAGGTATTCTGGTTTGTAGATCCCTTCCTGGTTTATCATAGCATCCTTTCTTACTGAACACGATTACCAGTGGACTATGATTCAATATCCAGATCGCGAGTTCAGTATTCAGCATGCCGAAGATGGAGGACTTGCAAATCCGAGCCATGATCGTTCCCAGGTGGTACATAAGGGTGCAGAATACAGATGGGTCATCCAGCCTTACAAACTCGACACTTTCTTGTGAGTCATGATCTCAATCTGAACCATAGCTAGCTAAATCCTTGTTTTGAGAATATGGACGAAGATCGGAGGCGCAAGGCTATTTTGGGGTCGTACGGACGAATCAACCAACGCGGTACGAGTATCCAAGGCATCCTATACCTAATTTCTCTGACACTCCGCGGTTCCCAGGTGTCCCTCGTCGAAGAAGGTAGTGGTAATGAAGCTACTTTCAAAATCAACATCGTCGACCGAAAGAATCCGACAGACCTTGAATTCCCCAACTTTCTTTCTTTCTCAATCAAGACCCATATGGCTTTCCTCGATTCTGTGCACCCTGATATGCAGGTCGCATCCGTCAAAGCCTTGCGCAGTGCGTTGAAAAACCTTCGGAGCGTAACCCCTGAGCTTTTGAGATCACTCATACGGCTCCTGAACTCGGATGACTCTGACGTCCGAACCCACACGTCTGAACTGATCTCCACACCGGAATTCTGTCCCCTATTGGATATTCGAGGAACCCACGTCATGGATGACGATATTCTCGTGTCGCTCACTCGGTTGCTGCACTCGAACGATTCAAGTGCGAAAAGTGCGGTTGGCCTGATCCTAAAGACCGCATTGCCAACTCTGCTCCCTAAGCTGGAACCTCAAACCCCCGCCCATCTTTACAAAATAATTATCGCCATAATAAAGGAGATTATGACGATCGATGATGTCGCAACGCAGCTCAATGCGTTTGAAACACCTGAGCGGATCATCAATTGCAAGGGACTGGCCGATCCACAGGCCATCATCGACTCCTGCGAGATTCTACGCAAGCTGGGCTGGCACATGGAGGATATTGATTTCAACTATGTCGCATGGCTGCTTTCGCACTACGACGTGCATGTTCAAGAAGAGGGACTCAAGTTTTTGCAGTCGACTACGTCGGAGGTGACGGACGGAGAACTTGTGAAACAAGTACGCGACTTAGCTGGGTCTTCAGCGGACATGCGCGTCAAGAAATTGGCCAGGAAACTTGTGCCTAAATATGCGAATGTCGCTGTTGGTGAGTTTCGTCCAAGCCTCGCCTCTTCGTCGAAACCTAATTGACCGCCATACCAGGTTCGTGAGCTTTGGTCGATCGATAATACAGATGTGGACCATGAAGTACTGGTTAAGGACTTGTGTGTTGCAATATAAATATTTTTGACTTGTGTTTCCCGACAGTAGTCGCCCATGATCTCAAAGGCTCTCCAGTAACCATATTTGGGCCACCTGGCTTAGCTTATCGCGCCATAATGAAATCGACCCGACGCGTAATCGACGGCAAAGGATACCGAAAATAAACTGGTCTAATTTCGGGCTTCCGGCCTTCGAGACGCGTCATCTCTGTGATTGGCGATGAAGGAAAATTTTCTATGGGTTAGCCAACATACCATGCTTATGAGATGGAGTGCCCAGCTCCAGGAGTTGGTCTCCATTGCCCATCACCAAAGCATGATCCCCAAGTGGAGTGCTGCGGGCTTGCCTATTGACATTTCAAATGGAAATCGTTACTCACCATCGAACCATCGCCCTCGATATTTATCCCATTCTCGGAGGCATACGGATGGGCTCGCTCTGGAACGGCAGCTAGGGGTTCTCGTTAACTTCTCGTTGATTGATGTACTCGAGTCAGAACGATTCCGGGTTCAACGTTCATTCTTTAAGCAGGGGCATTCCTTCTTTGCATCCCTTCTGTGAGGCTTCTTATGGGACCTTCATCCGTTAGATGCGGTGAACTCATTGGTGCGGCAGGTGTCGGTAGACAGGGCAGAGCGATGCCGAGGACTACAGTTAGAACAACCCTTTTTCGCTCGCTGACCAAGGGGCTCGGTCCGCATTGTTTATGGAATTGTGTTTACATGGCGATGGGTTATTTTGATTGACCCGGGTCCGCGATTTTAATGCTGGTCCCATCGGGCATCATACCCTGTTTATCTATTTATCACGATTCTTGTCCAATGGCTGCTGGCATTTTTGGGGGAGTCAAGTGGTTTGTGTTGAAGCAATCGATTTATCTGCGCTCGGATCGCGGTTCGGTGTTGATGATGAGGAGGGGGTTTTGAATTGGTTTGTCACCGTAACGTTCGCCTACGGCATGAATTCAAGCTTTCAAGTGCTTGATCGGCGAAAGCCACGCGCTCGACTGCTACCTCCTGTCATTGAGTTCGGAGTGGTCCTCGCGACCGAGTTGGTACAACGAGCTTGAGAGCACGCATGAGATGTGTATAGTTCATCACATTGATAAGATTGCGCGTAAAGCCTGATAGATGGGTGATATCGGAAGATGCCCCAATAGATCTTCTCAAGGGTGATACATATTCGAGGGTCCATAGTGGGTAAACACTAGAAACCGCGGGGGAAATGCGCTGGTCAGCAGTATCCTGGGGTCTAGAGGTGCCGAGAACCGGGCTGAAAATGTGGGGGAAGCCGGGGAGATTTTGGTTCAAGGATAAGCACAGTGGCGTGCGAGGGCCAACGTATCAAGAAATCATAGTGTAAATATTGCAGCATTGGTTACCTTGGGTAAGTATGGTTCGGCGAGGCTAACATTCTGGGATAAGAGTATGGGTTCTAGGCGGCCGGAGCCAAAGTAAGGTCCAGATTGCTGGATTCTTAGAAGACCACGCGCCATATCAAATGTATCTGGGTGAAGGTGGCCCATGGTAGGATCAGCTGATGAGGTGGGGTGTGAACCAAGCCTTCGAAGAGATATGTCGGGGACACACAAATAAATGGGCTTTTTCCTGGCTTTCTTTGATTAGAGGACATTCTGAGGATCTTGTTCCGACACAGTGTGACTTTTTCCTTCATGTTGAGGATGGGTGTACAATTTCTGGTAGGGATGGGTTCAGGAGCCCCGTGCGCAGCATCGCGGAGTTCAAGTTGCTAAGCATATCATGTGAGCATCCAACCAATCAGCAACGTGCAATTAATCAGGATGGATTGCAGGAAATTAGTGGATTTGGAGGCCAGAGTCGAGGTATATAAAGCAACTGCCTTTTTAAACCCTTGATCTTAAGCCTTTCTCTCCCCTCATATCACACCATGCCTACAGACGCAATCTTCAAGAACAAGGACGACTCTCTCTACACCACCTCCAACGGTGCCCCTGCCAATGAGCCCTACTCAGCTCAGCGGGCGGGTCTTCATGGTCCTCTCTTGCTGCAAGGTACTCCAACTCGCTCTTTTGTGTTGATATGCGCTGACTCCATTGACTAGATTTTCACCACATTGACCTCCTTGCGCACTTCGATCGCGAGCGCATTCCCGAGCGCGTTGTATGTTCTTGTGTTGCTGCTGTCTTATGACGTAGTTAACAAAGCGCCCAGGTACACGCCAATGGCGCCGGAGCCCATGGCTACTTCGAGGTTACCCACGATCTCAGTGATATCACCTCCCAATCCCTCTTCAAGCAGGTTGGCAAAAAAGTCCGCGTTACCGGTCGTTTCTCCACCGTCGGAGGAGAAGCTGGTTCAGCCGATACTGCCCGTGATCCCCGCGGGTTTGCTCTCAAGTTGAGGACAGAGGAGGGTAATTGGGATTGGGTTTTCAACAACACTCCCATCTTCTTTATCCGTGACCCTGCCAAGTTCCCCGTATTCATTCACACACAGAAGCGGGACCCTCAATCCCACTTGAAGGATCCGGATGCGTTCTGGGTGAGTCATGATAGTTCTTGCTCTGGAAGTTGGCTTTGACGTGTGGTACAATCTAGGATTATCTTTCTCAAAACCCGGAGTCAATTCATCAAATGATGATCCTCTTCTCTGATCGTGGAACCCCCAACGGTTTCAACCATATGCACGGTTATTCCGGCCACACTTTCAAATGGCTCAAGGATGATGGCTCCTTTGTCTACGTCCAAGTCCACTGCCGGATTGAGGGTGGCTTCCAGGTGAATATTCTCACCTTTCCTTGTCGGAAACTCAGTTCCCGATCATGCCCCCCAGACTCTCGATGCCCAAACAGCGACCCGGCTCGCCGGAGAGAACCCGGATTACGGGACTCAGCTCATGTTCGAAGATATTGAGGCTGGGAGATTCCCGACATGGAATGTCTACATCGTAAGTGTTTGGATGTTGCTGTATTGTTCTGAAGTTTTCTGACTCGGATCATCAGCAAACAATGACACCCGAGCAGGCTGAGAATTTCCGCTACAATGTTCTTGATCTCACCAAAATTTGGCCACATGCTGAATTCCCCCTCCGCCCCATTGGGAAACTCGTTCTCAACGAGAACCCTCAGAACTACTTTGCTGAGATTGAGCAGGTATGTTGTCATGCAGGCATTCCCCAGACTTTCAGTTGTAATATTGACACTTCCCAGGCTGCTTTCTCACCTTCTCACCTTGTCCCATACATCGAGCCATCAGCAGATCCTGTCCTCCAATCGCGTCTCTTCTCCTACCCCGACACGCATCGTCACCGTTTGGGCACCAACTACCAGCAGCTTCCTATCAATCAGCCTATTGTTCCCATCGCCAACTTCCAACGAGATGGCCCAATGACCTTCGTCTCCCAGGGTAACAGGCCCAATTACGACAGTTCGATTCAACGTCTCAGATATGCTACGCCGAAGGCTACGATTGACGCGACCGTGCGTGATCTTGAGCGCGAGGCCAAGCATGAGAACTTTATCGGAGGCGCATACAGGGATCTGGCGGAGATCACTGAACGTGAGTTTCAAACCCCCCATAGGTAACCATCGATTGATGTTTTCTGTTTATAGTCGACTTCGAGCAGCCTCGCGCGCTTTATCGCACAGTCTGGGGAGACAAGGAAAGGGAGGTTTACGTCCAGAATGTCAAAGGCCACTTCGGCAGCGTCAGAAGCCCAGAGGTCAAGGCCAGGCAATGTATATTTCTCGAGCTCTGGTGGTGGGAAGCGACTTATGACTCCGATAGTGTCTGTATGGGCTGCTGTCGACCAAGATCTTTCCAACCGCATTGCCGCTGCAATTGGCCACCCTCCCGTGAAGCCATTGAAAGTCAAGCCTGCAAGTGAGGCCCTCCGATTCCGAGCAAACATTGGCGCCCACTACAAGCAGCGTCTGTGAAAGCTTGTGCTGGATTCATCATCTTCTTTTCGTACCCTTAGCCAAGTAAAACTGTCGTCACTGCCGTAGAACTGTTGTACCTGTATCAAAAACAATAAGAGCATTTGTCACCAAGGCTTTTCTCACGACTTACTTGTGACGCACCATAGAGTAACGCAACTCGTGACAAGCAAAAACATTTTCTGATATGGACACTAACGATCTCTTTTCATTTTTGGACGAGACTCCTGCGGAAAATGGGGGCGACAAACAGTTGGACGGTGAACCTATGGAAGTCGTGGCGCTCCCACGGTCGCCTCATGGAGGGGCCTTGAAACGAAAAACAGCGCCTCCATCGAGATCGCTTTCACCACCCGTTCGCGACACTGACTCTATTATGCAAGATGTGGAAAATGTGGCTGGATCATCAGCTGGCCCTTCGGTATCGAAAAAGCCCAGAATAGCGTCCCCTAAGCCCGTTGTACTGGATGATTTCGAAACGGAGGCCAAACGCGAGGTTGCGGCGAGTGCTGGATTGACCGGTGGTGTTGAAGCTGGATCGCGTCTCGAATTGAAGCATCAGGTATGTGCACAACAAGTAGCTCATACATAGGTGTATGAGCTGCATTAACTTCGAGCATTAGGTTCGGCATCAGGTCGCAGTCCCAACAGGATACCAGTATATTCCGATCTCAAAACACGTCCCGCCTGCTAAGCCGGATCGAGAGTACAAGTTCGAGCTGGACCCATTTCAGAAGGTGTCGGTCTATTCTATACAGCGGAACGAGAGTGTCCTGGTCTCGGCGCATACTAGTGCAGGGAAAACCGTTGTGGCAGAGTATGCCATCGCGCAGTGTTTGAATAGAAAGCAGAGGGTGATATATACCAGTCCAATAAAGGTCCTTGTCCATCCGTATTGTGTTGAGTGATTGGAACGTTAATCAACGTTCTAGGCTCTCAGCAACCAGAAGTATCGCGAAATGTTGGCGGAATTTGGAGATGTCGGTTTGATGACTGGAGATGTGACGATAAACCCAACGGCAACTTGTTTAGTGATGACGACTGAGGTGCGTTCCGCGTATATGCGTGTCTTCGAGCACTCAATGGTAGTTTATGGAAGATTCTGCGATCTATGTTGTACCGCGGTTCTGAAATTATGCGCGAAGTGGCCTGGGTTATCTTCGATGAAATCCATTATATGCGAGATAAAGAGCGTGGTGTTGTCTGGGAAGAGACTATCATCCTCCTCCCCCATACCGTCCGTTATGTTTTCCTCTCTGCCACGATACCCAACGCGATGCAATTTGCCGAATGGATATGCAACCTGCACGACCAACCCTGTCATGTTGTATACACCGATTTCCGACCCACACCGCTTCAACATTATTTATTCCCAGCAGGCGGCGAAGGGATATTTTTGGTGGTCAATGAGAATGGAGAATTTAGGGAGGATAATTTTACCAAGGCTATGGGCAGGCTGCAGGACTCAATGGGCGATGATCCCGCGGATCCTCGCGGTGGTAAAGGGAGGAAGGGCAAAACAAAAAAGGGTGGGGAGAAGAAAGGTTGGTTTCTTTCTCTTCTTCTGTTCGTGGATGGTGCCTGAACAATTTCAAACCCCCAAAAAAGGTCCCACCGATATCTCAAAAATCATAAAAATGATCATGCTCAAGAATTACAACCCAGTCATCGTCTTTGCCTTCAGTAAACGCGAATGTGAGGGACTGGCCCTCACCCTATCAAAGTTCGAGTTCAACTCTACGGAAGAACAGGAGATGGTCACCAGCATTTTCAACAACGCCATTGAAAATCTTTCACCTGAAGATCGACAACTACCTCCCATCACTAACCTTCTCCCTCTCTTGCGCCGTGGCACTGGCATCCACCATGGGGGTCTCCTGCCTATTCTCAAGGAAGTGATCGAGATCCTCTTTCAGGAAGGCCTGATAAAGGTGCTTTTTGCAACGGAAACATTCTCGATAGGCCTTAATATGCCTGCGAAAACCGTCGTCTTCACTGCCGCTCGCAAATTTGATGGACGGGAGTTCCGGAATTTGTCGTCGGGCGAGTACATTCAGATGTCGGGGCGTGCTGGGCGCCGAGGGCTGGATGACAGAGGCGTGGTGATTGTGATGTGCGATGAAAAGCTGGAACCGACGGCGGCTAAGGAGATGGTCAAGGGTGAGGCAGACAGGCTTGACTCGGCGTTCCATTTGGGCTACAACATGATCTTGAACCTGATGAAGGTTGAGGGTATCAGTCCGGAGTACATGCTCGAGCGATGCTTCTACCAATTTCAGAGCAGCGCGGGGATTCCAAAGTTACAGGGCGGTAAGTTCCTTTGCATGTGGTTTTTCGTGTCTAAGCTGATTATAACCCGTGGGTGCCAAGAACTTAAGCAAGAGGAGGAAGCACGAAGCACGACTGTTATACCTGATGAAACTCTGGTAGCAGAATACTACGAATATCGCCAGCAGCTGGATCAGATGGCCGCCGATTTCCGTGAGGTTATCACACATCCCACCTATTCATTACCGTTCTTGCAGCTTGGGCGTCTCGTGAAAATAAAGCATGGGAAACTAGATTTTGGCTGGGGCATTGTCATCAACTTTCAAAAGCGATTGCCCGCAAAGGTATCGTTCACCCTGAACGGCCCCTGCTCCTCAAATACTCATCGAGATTTTTTTCGTCAGAATCGACCAACGCCGAAACCGGAAGAATTGCCACCTCACGAGCAGTATGTCATCGACGTCCTGCTAAATGTTGCGCGTGGAAGCGTTGCCCCCAAAGACCGAAACAACGTCATGGCTACTCCAGATGGCATGCAACCCTGTGCGGAAGGAGAGAAGGGGGCACCGCTGGTAGTTCCTGTACTACTATCAACTCTCGAAGGGATCAGTCATATACGGATCAACTTACCCAAGGACCTGCGGCAGGACCAAGCCCGAGAGACGGCGTGGAAAAGTGTGCTGGAAGTCCAGCGTCGGTTCCCTCACGGGATAACATTGCTTGACCCTGTTCAAAACATGGGGATCAAAGATGAGAAATTTACTACCCTTGTCAAAGTTTGTCACGTCCCCTCGTGTTCGTTGGACACATCCGCTCAACCTGATTGACCCACCCTTCCCAGAAAATTGAGATCATGGAGGCGAAAATGTACTCAAGCCCACTCCACAAAGACCCACGCCTTCCCGAACTATATACGATGTATGCTCAGAAAAAGGAGAGCCAAGAACGGATACGTGCGCTCAAGAGGCGCATACAGGCGACGCACGATGTGCTGCAGATGGAAGAGCTCAAGTGCAGAAAACGTGTCCTGCGCCGACTAGGGTTCACCACGTCCGCGGATATTGTAGATATGAAAGGCAGAGTGGCGTGTGAGATCAGCTCGGGCGATGAACTGCTACTCACGGAGTTGATATTCAACGGTGCCTTCAATTCGTTGACGCCCGAGCAGTGTGCCGCTCTGCTTAGTTGTTTCGTGTTCACGGAAAAAGTGAGTGTTTGCCGTGGCTTATGGTTCCTGGTGGTCAATGTGATACTGACTGGTGACTTGTGCGTAGAGCGAGCAAGCGACGAAGCTGAAGGAGGAACTTGCGGCTCCGTTGCGCGTGATGCAGGAGCTTGCGAGGCGGATAGCGAAAGTCTCAAAAGAATCTAAGCTCACTATCGACGAAGACGAGTATGTGGCGTCGTTCAAGGTTGAGCTTATGGATGCAGTCATTCAATGGTGTCGCGGGGCCTCTTTTGCGGACGTTCGGAAGGTTCGCCTCTGCTTGCCTCTGCTTAAACCCTAAAAATTCGGCTGATTTAAATGAACGTTGTATTTCCACAGCTGACTGATCAATTCGAGGGCAGCCTGATTCGTGTGTTCCGCCGGCTTGCAGAGTTGCTCCGCCAGATGGCTCAAGCCGCCAAAGTAATTGGTAACGGCGAGCTGAAAGAAAGGTTTGAGAAGGCGACGGAGATGCTTGAACGACCGAATTCTGTCATCTTTTGCTCTTCATTGTATCTATAGAACCTGTAGTTGTTCCATAGGAATTTTTTTTTGTGTTTCTTGTTGTGATCCTTTCTCTTTGTATATTTGGAGGATATTGAATGTGGCGATTTGTATTGGCCTTGACGTTTGGACAGGCCTCCTGGTCGAGGGAAATGCTCGCTCCGTGGGGAAGTGGGTCCCCGAAGCAAGTATCATCAGATATAACTTTGACGGTGATGCATGATGTAAGCCTCTCTTCAGGAAACATAGGAGGCGGCAGACATCAAGCTGTCGCCGAGGTTATATGATAGTGGATCTGAGAAGGGATGGTGACAACGTGCATGTCTGCACACAGCGCCAGTTTGAATGACAGCTCGATGGCCCGGAGAACTGGTTGACTTGTTCTCTGAACATCGGAGAATGCTTCAAGTTCTTGTATAACCTTCGCGCAATTTCATGCCATGGGCAGTGTGAGTAACTTTGGAATTGAGGTTACTCATAGCCTGCTTCTTAAAGGAACAGTTCGGAAGGACATGGGGGCAAACCACCAGCTTGGTGGTATGCGGGTGTGTTTGCCGGTTTTCCGACCGCCTGCGACTGGTGTGCTCAATCACCTGTCATGAAAGCAGCGACAGCGGGATGGCACCAATGATTGAAGATGGTACAGCTCGATCCTTTCGACCCACTGTCACTGGTGCAAAGCTCGGATAATCCAACCGAAGAACATAAGCCAGAAAGAATGGATTTGATCCTGGGCACCTTCACGCCATCGTACATTCATGGGATGAACACATATGACTAGAATTATCAATGAGTCCACCTCAAAAGTAATGTGAACGGGGAATGGATGAAGTCTACATTGTGATCAGGGAGGATGGATCAGATAAGGGATGACAGGTACCTTTCTTCCTCACTCAGGATCCTGATCGCACGACGGCCAGATGTCAGGCATCAAAACCCACAGTGATGCCTTAGGGAGTCTCCAGGCGCTAAATCACATCCTTGCTCAATGCCGTCTTGTCGTACCCACCCCCGACGAGCACCATGTTTAGAAGGGCAAGTGGTCTCTGAAGAACGCTCAGATACCGTGCTGGCATTGGCAACAGTTGGGCGGGTTTCTGGTAACTTGCACTTTTGCACTTGTTGTGCTATGTGAATGAGTGCGGGGGTTCAACCAACCCAACTCGGCCAGCTCAGGGGAATTGTATCCACGAACGGATCCACGACACCTGTAAACTCGACCTTACTGGATAGCTTGGGATAGCAGTTGGATATCAACATCATCACTTTGTGGTTCTTGAGTGTGTCAAACCAAGAACATATTCCGCAAGCAGAATTAGATAGCAGCCCCAAGATTCCAGTACTAGGGAACAAGGCGCATGGATGTGGAACTGATGGTCAACGACAAATGGGAGACGGTAGGATTAAAAAAAGTGTTGAGCTTCGTTTGCATCACTTGAATATTAGGGTCTATTCTGCATGCCACAGGGTACAGTATACTGCACGAAGTTAACATGCCCCGTTATCGGTCCAGACACCAGCTAACAAAGCCCTCTTCAATGACCCTGCTTTGGGACAAGGAGAGTAAGCTGCTTACCAGCGCTTCCAGGTGTATCAGCCTGAGTCCACCACTTAGCTGTCCATAAATGGTCCCCTGAATGCGCAAACCAGCGTAGTGAACACAGGACTCTTGCCATTAATGAATCAAGGTTACATACCGAATGTTACTTGCTGACCACCAACGTACGCAACCTAGGAGGAAGGGATAATGTCAACATCCTTTCATTGCAAGTCATAAAAAGAGGTCAGCCGCACACTGGAAGTCCAAGCGGACACGCCCGCGCAAGAGCCAGAGCTAGGAGCTGAGGTTGTTGGAGGTTGGGCAACGGTCGTCGTGTGAGCAGGCGCGGAGGTGGTGGATGGTGATGTGGATGAAGAACCACCGCTCATGTTGTTTCTAATGTTGTCCCACTTGCTGCTCGGGAAGCTAATGGCGTTTACCACATGATCAATTTACATGCGAGAGGTGGACGCCGCGGCCTCACTTTATATGATTTTGGGTTTGGTCAAGGGCGCCCAAAACACCGGCAGCTGTGGCCACGAGGGAGTCAGTGCCGACCTTGTCGGTAGAAAGCTAAATATGCATCAATGACTTCGTTCATCGCAGAAAAATATGGTAGTTGTAAACCTCCCAGAACATCGATCCACTCAGTCCCTTTGAATTGATATATTGTGACTTGAGTTTCACGATATTGGGCGTGTCATATGAGACGAGTTCCTTGGACGCGGAATCATAGGAGTAGCTGGTGACATCTGTGGTGTTCTCGAATACTTGAGCACCAGCAACTTGAAAGCATCCCAATTAGCGTGAATCTGATAGATGTCAATAAAACAAAAACACACGCGGGAGGGCCTTGTAGGAATAGATCCCAGCTTCCACAGTGCCAGGTCCGATCTAAGCGCTCGCGAATAAAAATAGTTTCCGGCGGGTCAGGAAGGACTTGGACATACTCCGCTGTAAGGTTGGCCAATGCCGGCGGTTTGTTCAAACGCGCGACCGTAGAGCGGCATACCTGATGCGCATCAATATAGGACGAGGTACCGCAACAGTGTATTGCGTACCCATGTTCATCTTGCTAGCACTAGCGCCAGCACCAGTATAGAATTTGACCGCAGAATCGGTGTTTACCCCGGTTCGCACACCGTCATATAAGTTGGCCTGGTTGTCTGCGAATGTCAGCCAAGAGCCGGCATAATCATAGGCCTTTGAAACCAAACTTGAGGGGAGCCATCAACGGGAGGGCGTTGCGCTGGCTTACCATCAAATTCCAGTAACTGAGAGCCGCATTCATTTGGGAAACCTTCAAGAATGCATAGTTTGCTGAGCCAGCCGCAACTGCAGCTGTGATCTGGTAGGTGTTGCTATCACCCTTCTTAGCAGCGAGCTGATCAAAAGCAGTTCGCAAAGCGGTGACTAGGTCGGCCAGTCCCTGACCCTGATCGGTATTGGACGGGTATTCGAAATCGATATCGCTAACCAAAAGGATTCCTGAGTTGGAGGAGGCAAAGTAAGTTTGTTGAAAGCACAAACATTCCATCGAACCCGTAATCTTCGATGAGCTGAACAGCGCTGGAGACAAACGTGGCACGAGAAGAAGCAGAAGTGACAAAGTTGAAGTGGCCTATATATACATGTCGCGTTGAACATGCGAGCGCTAAGTGGTATTTAAAACACATGTTATTTACCTGATTGTGAGTAAGTCCATCCACCGATGGATAGTAAAACCTTCAAGTTTCTCTTCTGGAGCTTGAGGAGGTATAGTTGCTTCAGGCAACCATACAAATTATTTCCCGTGTCACTCCACGAGTCAGTGGGGAAGTGTTTCTACAACGCGAAGAATGAGTCGCGAGCATGCGTGAGTCAATGAGGATTATCTACCTGTTCATCAGCGTAGGAATCAGTGAGTTTGATCGAGCCAGTACTCGCATCAACATCTGCGAAAGAATAGAGTATGTCTAGTAGAAAGGTGTTCAGATGCGCATCGAGACATCGATATTTCGACTTACGGGTCAAGGGGCCGGAAACGATGTCAGTCGGTTCTATTAACTCATTAGAATGCGCCAGCTGTGGTCTACAGGTGGGGTTATGTGCGCTTACGAAAGTTGGCTCCGTAGATGCCCCAGTTTGTGAAATAGGCAAAGGAAGTCTTGCTTGTTGCGCGCCGCTGGATGTGGTTTGTCTTCGGGTTAGTTTCAATGGAAAATCGATTCGGCGTCTCCTTGTACCGGTCTGGGCGGTGCATGGCCTGGGTGCCATTGACCGCGACGATCGCCGTTAAAGCCAACACAGCTAAGAAGAAAACGCGTCTGAAGCTTGGCCGGGACTCCATGTTACTGAGATATGATGGGTGGGGATTCCTGCAC
>JASFDG010000374.1:0-21744 GCA_036937095.1 Phaeolepiota aurea
AGGTGAATTGAGATAAAGTCTTCAAAGGCAAAGATGCGGGCAACATTGGTGAAGACTTTTGGCGAAGCTCCTCGCTAAATGAAAAGGATATTGGCATGCAATAACATGCGCGGGAGAGACGAAGGACATCCCGTTGATCTTAGCGCATGGGTCGTTTGTGACAGGAGGCGGAGCAGCAGCGGCTAAGCTAGAGGCAACAAGAGCAACAACAAAGCGAGTTGAGGAGCACAATTGGCTGCAAAATGCGATTTCGATTGGCCTGGACCTTTGAAGCCATTCATGGAAGTAACATTGTTACAATTGTAACATTATGATACCCATCTGCGCCATGATGTGACCTTGCGTTAACCACAAGCTTAGGCACTGGTATTGAGGGAAAAAATGGGGTGGACGATGTCAGAACCTGCGTCCGAGGGTTTTCGATAAGGGCCAGAAAGTGACGGCATGGAATGGTCGAAGGCCGTTTTTTTTCCCGCACTGATGGAATCAGTAAGCTGGGCGCTTCGCATCGTACAACCCGCTGGCAACTGTGTTTGCCTCAAGTGGATTGCGCGTGGCCTTCGGGCCATGCCCAAAATTCAATGCATGCACATGTTTCAGTATCGAGCAATTTTTCACAAGTTAACAGCCTAACAGCATCATATTTTTCTTTTTGAAAAATGCAAACCAGCTGCAGCGCAGTTGAACTTGACATAGATAGCATACCAAGCGAACCACTTCTCCCCACGCTCCGTCTGGTGAGGCTAATCAAACAGCTTGGTTACACTACAATGATGACGGTGTAAGCAACCATCAAAGCCCTCCCCCAATAAACGGACGTACGCAAATTCCCAGAGCTTTTGTGGGTTGTTATATGTGTCCTTCGTATAAGGGAATCGTACTGTACGCATTCAGATCATATGGCCAGATGGTAGAAAGCATGGTCGACTCACGCGCTGGCAGTTCCGACAAATACGCTGAAAAGGGGGACTTTGGTTAGCTACATCACAAGGATGAAATTCTCAATACCAATTGGCTTCTGTTCGTCAAAGAAACTCCATGCTAGGGTACATTTGTTTTAGTAGGGAAGTACATAGGAACTGCGGAAATTTCTTACCTGTCCTCCAGTTATGGCTGGTGATTGCCAAGGGGTGAGGTTTTTCGCTCCTTCAATCATGGCTATGCTCACCGGAAATCAGCAGACACAAGGCTTAGGGGTGAAGACTTCAGCTCCTCATCCCAGGGTTTATAAGACCAGACTCACAGGTCAGGTGGAGCCAATGGATCCTAGTATTATTATTGAGGATGATGTCACAAATACAAACTGATTGCCAACCCACATCTTTGAGATTTGCAGTCTTGATCTCGGTGTCGATGTCAAACCACTCGAGGACCTGGTTACCAGCCATGCCTGCCAAATGAGAGCCTAAGTTTCATTTCAGATAGTTCCGCTAACGATATGTCTACCTTTAAATTGCATGATTTCACCCGGTTTGCCGCCGAACACAGCAATCTTGGTGCCATGCCTTTCATTCATCAGTGTGCTAAACATAGCACAAGTCGAGGCGCAATCTCCATTGCTAACGATCGCCACTTTGCTGAAAAAGGATGAGCGCTCAACACATTCATGAAGAGGTGCGCGGGAAGCCTACCGAAGATCAAATGGTGGTGTGGCTGGGATTCGTTGCGAAAAGCTAAGTTCACATGTGTCCTGGTAAGGTCAGTTTGTATGAGGGTTCGAGAGCTGTTTGATAAGGGTAGCTCACGTGGAAACGCTCCGACGTTGGATCGCTGCGCCCGTTAACAGTAAAGGGCGCCGATGGCTGGATATAGTTGAAGTCCTTCGGCATCTGAGTACCATTCAAGAATGCCCCTTTAATCAAGTTGCATGAGCCCAGCTTCTGAATCACAAACGAGTTGAAGAACTCACAGTTATCCCCGGTGTAAAACGATATATTATCATCCAACTCTAAGGCAATAGCATTTGCAACAATTTTCTGTGCGAGGGGGTTGGCACGGTTGGTCGAGACAAACCCACTTGTTAGAGAATCAGCGCCAGCAATTGCCAGGTAGTGTATGTGGGACAAACGGGTAACCAAAGTTAGATCCAGCGAGGTATTGGTGCAAGAATTGTCCAAGGCAAATGAAACCGCCTATTGAGGAATCGATAAGCACCAGACCCGCGAAGCTACCTTCTAAGCAAGTTATCTGACCTCCATTGTTGGTTAAATCGATGAGCAGTTGTGTAACGCCTGCTTCTTTGAATGACTTGAATGTTGCGACGACATCAGCCTGGAATCCCTCGAAATCCGCAGGTTCAAAAGACCCGACGAACATCTGTGTTGGAGTTTACGCGAATTAAGACACTCAGCACATGAGATTCAGTTCTAGGTGACCCACCACACCAGTTTTCTTGTCGGGGAGTATATAGGACATCAATGCATCATCATTTCCAGGCAGCAGCGTAAGGTTGGGCTGGAACTGGAGTGGTAAACCGACAGCCTTCAGCTTTGACTTATCGACGATTACGCCTTTTGGTTGTTTGCGCAGTGCCCGCTTGAACGATGTGTCGGCCTTCAGGTCAATCCCGTTGGTTCCATCATTCGCCGCACAGTTATTGGCCCAGCTATGAATCATACATAGATTAGGACATATGATTCATTACAGGATGTGCATGATACCTACAAGGAGGCTCCGTCCGTGAAGGGTACACCGAGGAACGAGCTCACGAAAGGTACAGTAACAGTCTCCGGCTTATTGGAGCCAGCGAGGATCAGTTTGAATGTCAGAGAGGTCTGAGAGATGAACGATGGTCCAGCTAGGTCCCCTAGACGCTGCGATAGCCCCCCAGCAATACGATAACTCGTGAAGACGGAGTTGACGCGGACTCCGTGATCTAAATAGTTGCCAGACACGGTTCTTGCAATCAAGTCCACATAATCCAGGGGGTCTTGCCCCTCAATTTTGATAACCTGAGCACCGGCGACACGCTTCCAATCGAATTCAAGGGAGTCAAAGAAATTCACGAAGTCCGGTCCTAGCTGAGCGAGAAATTCCACTGAGTCAGGAGCAATAAAGACGGACTGAACGCCATTCTCCTCGAGGTTTATGACGGGCGCAGGGAGAACGTTCTGATACGTGTTATAACAATCGGGGAACCAGCCTAAAAGATGATAAGATTGCAAGGAATGACGTAGAGTCCTTATTTACGAGTATGGCCGTCGTTCAATTGGGTTGTAAAGTCCCAAACGGCTTTGTTGAAGTCATAGTCCGTCTGATAACAAGTTGGTTATACGAAGTTCTGGAGCACGAAATTAGAATATAAACACATACTGCAAAGTGTGTGGTGTTAATCTTTGCAAGAGTAGCCCTGATATTGTTGGTCGACTCTTGGAAGGGCGGTGGCGAATTGAGGTAAAAGTCTTCGAAAGTGAAGAAGTCGAAAACTCGGGCAATATTTGTCAGGACATTTTGACGAAGCTCTTCGCTAAATGGAAAAGACTTTTGGCATGCGATAACGTCCGCAGGTGCAGCGAAAGTCAAACCAGCCACTTTGGCACAAGGATCGCCTGCAGGAGATGGGGCGGCGGCAGCTAAGTGGTATGATGCAACCAGAGATGCGATGGCGAGCGAGTTAGGGAGCAGCATGGTGCCAGCTTAGATAGAGGCGACGTATAGCTGAGAAAAGCCATCTCGATTGACCTGGAAACCTTTTAAAGCGGTTCATGGAAAGGCTTTCTTCCGGTGTTATCCAGAAGCTCAGGCTGTCAAGAAGACGATATCAGTCAGGATCCTGGCCCCCACAATCGCACGAAGGCATGCAACCACATGGAGGGCTTTCGATAAGAGCCAAAAACATATCCTGGGATACTTCTGCATTAAAGCACACGATGGTGGTCGAAGACATGCGAAAGGGTTTGCTGCTGGCGCTGACTAATACGGTGTTGAGCTTCCCATCACTTTTGCTGGTTGCAGTTCAAGACCATCCCAGTCTATAAATCGCATTGGTTGTGTCCAAAGGGTGTCTTGGCATTTCAGGTATTTCTATGTTCCTTACATTCAATGATGCGTAACATTAGCCCCGGTCGATAAATATCGTCCAGGAGCAGCCTTGCGAACTACTTCATCTCACCGGTCTACTTCATTCCGCCCACGATGACGAACAATCTTTATTTCTTGTCTCCAGATTGAGCACTAATGAGAATGAATGCTTCCAAGAATTCCTATGCAAGACCCGCTGCGCCCTACACATGGGAGCCCTGCACGCCCCGGAGTATGCTCCCTGTCTATCCACCCCCTGAACCTCTCGCGCTTCTATCCTTGCCGTCGCCTCTGCGCAAGCCTGCATTCAAGGCACCCTATACGTTGTCGACCCACATCTTCCCTGCGTCATACATCAGGACCACCCGTTCTGTGCCAGTTCCAAGCCCACCACCCGGTGACCTCAGTAGGGCAGAGCGTCAGCGCATGGGGGTGGACATAGCCAAGCACATGAAGACAATCCGTGGATCCATCACAACGGACGGATACCCACAGGTGTTATGGAATTGCGCCAATCGTTACGTGAGGAAGGATCTGGACAGCCGGAGTGCAACGGGCATAACGCTGTTTCTCGCTCACGCAAATGGTTTCCCGAAAGAAGTATGTACACGCTCTTCCTGCGCGTCTTCCTATATTTATATACCACAGATCTGGGAACCACTGCTGGACAATTTATTCCAAACCTCTGGTGGGTTATTAATAGACGAGGTCTGGTCATGGGAGTCTGTGCAACATGGTGACGCTGCGCTTCTGAATGCCAGCACACTCAGCGGCGTATGTAAGTAATACTCATATTTGGGGGAATTGAGTGCCCACCTGACCTTTGTGCCATGTGTAGTCGACTGGACTGACAACGCAAGGGATATACTGAACTTCCTGATCTATTTCTTACCTCAGGGCGGATCGAGCAAACCCGTGCCCACGCACCTTCGGCACGTCCCACATAAGGAATCTGAATACCGGAAGAAAAACGGCTTCCACGATCGTGCATTGTTGACTGTGGGTCACTCCTATGGGGGTTGTACATCGTTAGTCATTCCTCAATGTGGCTGTGAGAGTAATGTTTGACTCGTGTCAAGTGCGCTTGCAGCGCTTACATACCCCAAGCTGTTCACGACTCTCGTCTTGGTCGACCCTGTCATCGTAATGCCTGCTGGCGATATTGTAAAGGAAGTTGCCAATCCAGAGCCTTTCATCTCTCCTCTTACTGTTTCTGCAATTACTCGCCGCGACACCTGGTCCTCACGGTATGCAGATTTTTTTGTGGTCCTAGAACTGGACTCAGATTTTTGATAGCGAAGAAGCTCTTGCGACATTCCAGAAATCCCCATTTTTTATGGCATGGGATCCAGAGGTGTTGAAAGTATATGTCGAATGCGGAATCTACCTTACTACAGACAAGAACGGGGACGAAGTGGCAAAGCTCAAGATGCCCCCCTCCCAAGAGGCAATCGTTTTCTCCGAGACACACACCGAGAAGGAGGTTTATCAGCGGATTTCCGCATTGGCAGACCATATTACTCTGCGATGGGTAGTGCCCGGTCATCCAGATGCTTCTGAGTAAGGCCATCTTTTCGTGTCCACTTCCCTGCTAACACTCACTCCCTCAGATTTGGACCGAAAGGTTCGACTCAGAAACGTGTTTGGCTTCGTCTCAACCAAGCATCTAACATTAAGATTCCTGGTGCTGGTCATCTTGTATGTACCGCACCCTATTCACCTGCCCATACAGCACCTAATCGTGGCTTTTAGATTCCTCAAGAGGCGCCACAGGCATTGGGTATGTTGTCAGTTAACAGATCTGACCCGAACTGACCTTCCACTGATCAGCACAAGACCTTGGTGAAACAATTCTTCGGTCTTACGCCTCGGTTGAACCAACGACAAAGGCTAGCCTATGATGGCGCAGATTGAATTTTAGCTGGCAGGAGGCATTCATTCTGGTGGCCAGCGTAAAGAGGACCCGTGCTGTATATTTTTCATAATCTCAGGTGGATCAACAAGGGATTAACGGTCATGTAGATTCCAATAGCATTATAAACTCTCAAAGTTGAACTTGCTCGTGTCAACATGTTTGACACTACAACCAATGTATGACTATTAAGTCGATATGGAGTCAGGGCACGCCTAGCGTCTCCGCCTGGCCCTGAAGCGACTTCTCTAGCCTCAAGCACATATTATATGCGCTCACAAGGGTTGCAACATCTCGGATCCTTGGAGGTCATTGTGATGGCAATGACAACGTATGGCTTAGTACGCAGATGGGGATAGCTGGGTACAGATCAAAACAGAGCAGTTAATGCCTAACAGATTCGTTTAAACTCGGCCGCAGGTTCTGGTTAGCGTCAGCCTCCATCTGAGTAGGGCTATTCGTGCTGTGATCGATACCCAGTGGCTGGCCACTAACCACCTCACTCATAAAATAGCAAGCCACGAATCAGAGTTCTCGCAGGGAGGTTGCTGTGCGCTAAGGTAGGAGTGACAGCCTGTCAGGCTAATGTGCGAGACGCAACACAGTACATATTACAGAACCGCTGGAGCCAAGAGTTTCGCGTGGTTCAACTCAGTGGTTAAGTTATTCGATGAGGCCAACTTCGGGAAGGTCATCAGACTTGCGCTGTTCTACTGCCGAACTCTAGGCCACTGTCTCATGCACTATGCGCCTGGGGAGCAGTCCGGCGTGTAGGTCCCCCGGTCTATCTGTTCAGACCACCGGCTGACGCAGTAACCCAGTCAGACTCGAATACGATCAGTGTAGCACGCCAACATATTACAGTGATTCTTCTCATTCCTCGTCTGATACGGAAGCAGATAAGACGCTCGCGGCGAAGTGACATGCTGCTGGTATATAATTGAAGAACTTAGTGTCTTCAACCAGAAAGTTCTTTTTTCCTTATCCGTGCACCACACGTCGGCGGCAGTGCCCTGTCACGATTGGCATGCTTACAAGCTCTGGCCATGGCATATTCCTGTATCAGAGGACGGCGACTTCAAATACAGTCATACAGCTGCCTAACATTACTATAACATCTCTCAGAACGACGGAAACCGATATGAACTTGAAGCAATCTACATTTACACACTTCGCGGCCTCCCCGAATATATCACGTTTACTACGCCAGACCCCATAAACCTCCCAGTTCTATCCGCGCCTGTCTGGCCATTCATGCCGCGTATGCAAAGATTGTACATTTGTCAGATACGTATTTCAAGGAGGCTAGTGTAATCAATCATGAAAGGACTTGCAAATGGTATAACACCGCACTCGTTCTCGTTCTCCACGAGCAAGCGGAAGGCTGTTATACAATTTCTTGGCTTCCGTCCTTGCATGACCTTGTACCCACGCAAAGTGCAGTTTGTTAGCTAGACAGTCAATACAACGACAGCTGCCTCTGAGGATCTACCAAGCTCCTCGACTTTCGACTTTTCGTGGTCCCAGAGCTGGACTCGAATTTCGATAGGGGAGAAGCTCTTGCGACATTCCATTTTTATGGGATGGGGTCCAGAGGTGCTGAAAGTATATGTCGAATGCGGAATCAATGGTTCATTGGGGCATTGCAAAGGCTATCATGTTCTCCGAGACGCGACGCACTGAGACGGAGGTCTATCAGCCTGAGATCTCCACTTTGGCAGACCATGATACTCAGACGCCTGCCACCATTTCTGTGTCTATTCCGAGTCCCTCAGGGTTTAGCTTCGTCCCATGGGTCTCGTATGTGAACGGCAAATGTCTTATTTTAGATTCTGGATCTGTGTTGAATTGATCAGCGCGCGGCCTTGGCGAAACAATTCTGGTCTTACTCACACCTCAGTTGAACCAGTGGAGGCGGGAGAGATTAGTGCTAGTGGTCGGGGTAAAATGGGATCCATGACATGCTGTATATATATTCTTCGTGGTGCCACCTGGACTGACAGGGAATTGATGGCCATGTGGATTCAAACTGGTAGCGTTATAAACGTTTAAACTTGAAGGAAAGTTAACCACTCATGTCAACATGGTTGAAGGTATGAAGAGTGGGATGTGTGGTTATTCACTTGAGTGAAATCGAGCGATACATAACTTACAATACTCTGAACCACCTTCGGCCATTCGAGGATAAGTTCCCGGGGTAGTTGGCAGATGATGTACTTGGTGATGGTTGCTTGAACTAATTATACGTGGGCTCTGGAGGGGAAGGAAAAGTTTGAAGGTACTAAATGGACTGCTCGTTGTGAGGCTTTCTGCTATCGCATTTGGAAGTGAGAAGGGCTTTTCAACGTCCAACTTGCATGTGTTGGCCAGATTCCATGATTTAACTTTTTACACTGCCTGTGAATTGAAATAACAAAGCCGCGTGGCAAGTTGTCGCTGACTGGTCAAATGCGGTCGTCGATGCCCAGGCACGACTGAAGTCCGGGCATTCGTTATTACCCTTCTTCCACAACCTCCATCTAATGCACGATTATGACAGAAAGGCAGCGACCAGCATGCCTATGACCTTGCGAAACCTTTCTTCCTACAAAAGTCTTTTCCAGCTGCTTATATTTGCAGCTGGCCTTCCAACCAACGTTCAGGCAGCTCCCCTGACGAAATTCAAGCGAGCGGAACCTAGCAGTCTATCCAAGTCAGCATGGGTGCGTGAAAACCCTATATTGTGTCCCTGACACACGCTTGACGTATAGCGTCTGCCTAGCTTCCTATAATCTTTGTCGTTGTCATCCTTGTCATGTTAGGCGCCTGGTGGTGGGCAGTGAAAACTGGCCATGTACGCTCATGGCTCAGGCATACCCCGGCCAGAGCGGCGCCGCCAGACTCTGGAGCGCGGGAGTTAACGGCAGAGCAGCTCGCTGGTACTATCAATGGCGGAACGGTGACGGCGGGTGCTGGAGCCACACGACCCCGACGAACGCGAAGACCCAGGCGGACACCGTCGCAAATCTCGACTGTGTCG
This sequence comes from Phaeolepiota aurea, assembly GCA_036937095.1. Lineage (NCBI taxonomy): Eukaryota > Fungi > Basidiomycota > Agaricomycetes > Agaricales > Squamanitaceae > Phaeolepiota > Phaeolepiota aurea. Next base: position 8,952 of record JASFDG010000374.1, read on the forward strand.
TTACCTGCCTACAACAAGGAACCTGGAGAAGAGGAGCTTGTAATATTCAGGTATGTCTGACTGTTACAGCCGGACTTTTCAAATTCTGATCCCACGATAAGAGGGCCGCAGGATATGGAAGACGTGACAATGCCAGCAGCAGTTGTAATGTCGACTGTCGATGAAGACGGTGATGGAGAGGATTCGACACACTCAAGGGATCAGTCGCAAGTGTCAGCATACGCACCTATGCCTATATCACCCAACAACATGCCCCTGCTTCAGAGGGAGGAACCAAACGCTTCTCATGATGCCCCTCAGCAAAATTCTATTTCAGGTGCCAACGCTGCTGCTCGACACAGCTTTGATACCATGGATGGCTCTCAAGAGACCAACTCGTTAGTGCGCCTGAACACGAATTCCTCAGAGGACCCAGACCCAAGAGGAGAGGCGCCTCCTTACTTTGAAGTTGTTGGACCCAATGACTTACAGGATACCTCACAGCAGGAGACTGCAAGAGGGCCAGTACCCACTGTCAATACCACTCGTCCTACGTCCCCAGAAGCTCCACCACGCCGTTCAGGAATCCGCACCCTATTCAATCGTATTTCTGCCCATGGTAGTTCGCATGCTCGTGCACCTTCAGGTGCCTCTGCCTTATCCTCGGCGCCGTCTCATGGTCGGGAAACGTCAGGCAGCCGAGCATCCCATCGACCCCAAAGCTCAGCATCGGGCTCAATGTTCCGAACACTCTCCCGCCAAAAATCAACAAGCAACATGAGCGCACAGCGCCTCACCTCCCCCTCTCTTATCTCTTTGAACTCGATTTCTGCGCCCCTTGCTCATACTCTCATACGAACAGAGTTCACCTACCCAAAAGCAGGCCCCACGCCTGAGCAACTAAAGCTCATCTCGTCGCGCGACTCGTTCGCGCGCTTCGGAATGCCGTATGGGGCTGACGCGATTGCGTTTGCTGCGTCGTCATCGCGCCAGGATCTGGAGCCGCCGCCGCCTGATTTCGACGCGGCGGCGTCTGACGTGCACCTTCCTCGGTCCGCGGTCCCGTCGAGACTGCGGGGATCAAGTAATGCGGCGGACATCTTGGGGGAGGTAACTGCATCGTCACAACCGAGTGGGTCGTCTCCGGCTGCTTCGGCCGAACAATCAGGACCTGTGGTCGAAAGCAATGCTCAGGGTACGACACCGGGCACAGCCGTGGATCCCACTCCCAGTGCTGATCAACCAGCCTCAGCCAACAAGTTGGAGTCTGAGCAGGCCCCGTCGGCTGTAGCTGCTGGTCCTGCGGCGAAGCCAGACTATGGTCTGCTCACGCGCGAGGACAGACAGCCTTCGCTGCTGTCGGTTGATTCTCAGTCGCGGGTGACGTCGCTCGCGAATTCTGTGCGATCGTTCGCTACTGCTCCAGAATCGTTCTCATCTGACGAGGGCGACGAGCCTGGAACTCCGACCAGGCCAGCGTTTGGCACGGGCCACGCCGCAGAGCCAACAGATGCTACCATTCGCAGCCCAGCCTTATCCTGACATACTTCCTGAGTGTATCGCTATTAGTAGGGGTGGCGCATCATAACGTGCTTATTCTTTTACCAACTCCTCCCGTTGCTATCTCCACTTTTCGAACTTATCGCATAACCCTACATTAAAAACTAGACAACAATCCACCCCAGGACTTGTGTACTGATAATATTTACTCACGGAGGGGATATATGACAACCAGCAATGTTTCAACGGCAGGGACTGTTCTAGTGTACCTGCTTGTACAGTCTACAGGCCTTCTATGGAAAGTGTGACATCTTCAGCTTTGACTTGACATCCCTTCTGCTAGACTCTTTGGGTCCAGGACCCAAATAGCCGCTCGCTGCACACCCGGAGCCGAATCGAAACCCGACGTCGAATCTCGAGATCCCTCAGCAACTCCAAACCCCGACAACCGCCCCGACACGCGTGCGACCTTCATCTCCCGCAGAATCGCCTTCACGCTCGTGCGGTTGACCGTGAGCGTCGTCCACCCAAGCTCGGCGCCCCACAACATGCTTTTGACTGTATGCTCTGTCAAGCGCGCGTTTGCTCGGGTCACGGCGGCGCGCTGAATCTCGCCCACCAGCGGGGTGGCAGAGCCATCGGTGGGCTGTGGCTGGACAATTTCCTCTGGCAGTGCGCGTGGATGCGGAACGGACTCTTGGGATAGAATGTCCTCGCACGTCTTCGCGAGGGAGCGGAAAAAGGTTTCATTGCACGAGGGCAGTCGGGAAGGGCTATCCTCCGATGCCCCAGTCATCCGCCTGGCTGATGGAGGGTATATTCGGATTGGGAGGAGAGGGAAAAAGTCCCGCGGATAACGCGAGCCGTCCCAGTATATGCTCACTGCCTCAGGTGATGCAGAAAATAGGGCATCTGCACGGCGCTTCTCGCTTGCGCCCCCTATTTTGGACACGATGCGGAGGCAGCGGTCCCTTGCCTCTGCAGTCGCCCAGAACTCGACGTCCTGCCCTGGGGCCGAGAATAGCCTGTCGCGCAGTTCTTGTAGCAGACCTTTCCCCATTTCCTGGAGGAGTTGGTTTGTGAGTGCGCGTGTGTGCTTTATGAAGTCCTGGGGCATGTCATCAATATCAAGGCCAACAACAGGCTCAGGAGCAGTCGCTTTTTTGGAATTTTTGATCATCTTTTGCCGCTGCTGCTTCCATTCGCGATATTGCAGTGGAGGAATGAATCGTGTGTGTGCCTCTTCGATAGTTGCGGGCAGGTGGGCGTGGGTCAAGTCTGATATGAGGGCTATTAGCACAGACAGATCGAGGTTAATGCGTGGCGTTGGTTTTATGACCAGGGGTACGGGTGGAGAGAATTCTATCGGTTGAAGGTTAGCCAAGTCTTCGCCAGCTCTTTCCCCTAGTTCAAAGTTGATACCAAGTTCCTGAAGACAGTTTAACGTCCGAAGAATACGTGGATCCTTGTCGTCGCCAGTTGATGAAGGGTCTAGCCGAGTAAGTCGCAGAGTAATTTGTGGAACTTCCGTAGTTCCCTCCACAGGATTAGCCTTGGCAGCTGCAAGGAGGGAATGTCCCATGCGCAAGATAGAATTGTCGAATTCAGTTTGGGCTAGAGTTGGGCGTGAGACATGCTGCTCTCCATCGCCTTCCTCCTCAGAATCAGTCAGATAAGAGTCAATCTCACGGAACTCTGCGAGTATCCTGGAATTCTTTATACTAGAACGGTGATGAATGGTCAAGGCCCAATGATCGCGCATATAATTTGGTCAGACCTACGTATTCACTCGGATCCAACGGCGGCCATTATCAGCCACAATATCGACTTTAGCACCAGGTGATTTTGGGGCCCCGCTTTTACGAGCATTTGTCGCTTGAGCCGTAGGTTTAAAAGCGAAGGTTTTAAAGACTGATAGGATCGGAGGTGGGCTACACAATATTTCGTTCCAAAACGCGATCAGATATGGGGCATTGGTGGAGAGTGGTGGAAGGTTTACAGAACGGGGATCCTGGAGAAACTACTAGAAGGGGCGTGGAGTGAGCCGACGTAAAGGCAAATTTGTTGTTGCAGTGATTCACCTTCTCGAGCACGTCAAGATCGATCTTAATCGACTCTCTCAGCTTTTTCAGGCCAGGAATATCCTCCTGCTGCAACCACTGTCCATCACCGGTGTCATCTGGAGTTACCCTGACTGATGAATCCAAAATCGGAGGCCGATCTGTAAGAGGCTGATAATTAGAAATCGATTCGTATATTTGTTCCAATGTACGAAGAAGCTGCTGGAGATCAGGATGCATAGGACTGGCGTCCTCCATGTTCCTCCCAGGTCCGTGATTGCGATATGATATATGTCTGCTCTTGAGTCTGAAGCAGATGATGGTAGAGTTAAGTATGGGGCACTGACTCGGGCGAAATGCTTGTTATGTAATTATTAGCAGTAATACTTTTTTGCTCAAGCGCCATCACCTCTTCCACGACCTTGATATGCAACCCAGCAATAAGCCCCAGTAACAAATTCATAAAACACTTGCTTACTTACCGCACATTATAGAGGTCACCACCAGCATCTGCACCTGGACGTCTTATTTCCTGGTTATGGGAAAATGTAGATGAAGCTTGTTTCGGCGCAGGATCGGCTGAAAATGTAGGTTTAGCAATGACGTGCTCCAGACGAGATGTAACGTCAACTCGTCGAATGAGCGTATGATTTACAACGACTCACTCCGACCAGTCTCCAACGTCCAAGGTCTAGAAAACATGTCTCTATCCGTTCCCAACTGGAAAGCACCAGCGGTTACGAATGAAAACCTTGAATGGGCTGACATTTTGACCGTCGACTTATCACTGTATGAAAAGGAAAGGGAGCAGCTTGTTCAGACTGTTGCAAAGGCTCTGCGGGGCGATGGCTTCTTCTATGTTGTTGGGCATGGGATCCCAACCGAGAAGGTGAGCTCTAGCTTTCTGCAGTGTGCCTTAGCTTGACGACTTTGTTACAGCTTGATCGGCAGTTTGGTATTGGCACTCTAGCGTTTGATAACGTTTCTCGAGACGAGAAGGAACGGCATCGTGCTCCAATCAAAGAGGAAGGATCATTCATTGGCTACAAGGCAAACGATCAAGCCACACGTTTCCTTGCCTTTTCTCAATAAAAACAGCTCCAAAACTACTGGGAAATAAAGAATGGGGTTCGTGACAGGATAGAGCATTACAACTTTTACCAGAATAGGCGCGTTGTATTTACCTAATGTGAAATACATACTCATGGCAAATGATAGTTTGGATCCTGTGTCTCGACATCCAAAGGCCCTCCAGCCACACCTTGAAGAAGTCAAGGCTTTTCTAGTTGTGAGTCCTGCCTTTGAGCCTCTCCCGTGATTTTCCATCAGGGCCTTTTCGTCAACAGGAAACGAGACAAAAAGTTCTTGCGCGTGTCTGTAATCTTATTGATGGCGTTTTGGGCCTTGAAGAAGGATACATCTGGGCACTGCACGACAGCCAGGACGGCCGCAAAGGGGATGATGTATATTTTATCCACTAGCCCTCCTGATTTGCTCCTGACCGAAGCCTGGCAGCTTCTAAGATATATGATCTATGACCCGTTGACTACCGACGAGGTAGCTAAAACAAATGGTGTCATGTTGAATGGACACACGGATTTTAATTCCATCAGTTGCCTCATTTCTCAACCCATCTCTGCGCTTCAGGTTTTGATGCCAGATAATGTCTGGCGTTATGTCAAGTACAAGGAACATGCGTATGTCATCAACATCGGCGATCAGCTATCATTCATGAGTGGTGGTGTATTGAAGGGGACGATGCACAGAGGTATGAAAACCTGTCAATTGCTGCAGCATAAGGGGTTCCCTGAATAGCACCGGCCGTCCTCGCTAAGCAGTTGTCACTCCGCCAAAGGACCAAGCATCATTGCGCCGACTTGGTGTATTTCATTTCGCTCATTTTATCAAGGGCACCCGATTAGAGTTGCTCCCGTCGAAAATGGTACACTCGCTAGGGCACACCATCTTTGAGAAAGACATCCCTACAACAGAGGAGTACGAAAGTTATCCTTGATCGCTCAACATTATGACTGACCAGCCCCTTCCAGGTGGGAATCAGCGCGAATCAAGAGCTACGGGACTGCAGAGTTTATTAAAGGGGATGAATACGATATTGAAATACTCTCTGGTCTTCAAATCCATCACTATCATTAGTTTGGGCATATTCTCTGGAAATCCATGTGTTTGATTTCCCAAGCTTTGGCTTTAGATGAAAACATATCGAGCCGCGTGAGAACCCTAATTCGGTGAGCTGAACGGAATTGCACTGGACGAATTCAGAGGTGCTCGTGCAACCGCCGAACTGTTCCCCCCGACACATACCTGGTAATCTCTACATGCCACCACCTGTTTATTGTTTATATTCCGCGTGAAAGCTACTCTGCTATCTTCCCAAACACAAACATTGGCTACATTCTCAACTTCTTGTGCATACCGAGCTCTTGAGCTGACGGAAGCTTGCTTGACGTTCAGGAGGTAGAAATGGGGAATGCACAGTCTATTTCAGCTCTTGCGCGTACTACTGGAGCGTTGGATTCATTTGTCGCGGAGTTATCAGGAGATATCGTTTTTGAAAGGAGGTCCGCGCTTTCCATTTCATGTTGATATGTAGCTGAATATTCTTTCAACAGTCTAGGCTCAACCAGATTCCTGAAGGCTGTAAAGTGTCGCCACCGAAATGGGTTTCTTGTTGTTAAAATATTTATCAAGCCTGACCCTGGTCTATCATTGAGGAACTATCACCGGAGGATGAAGCGTGAGGGCTCTGGCTAATATAGCTGTGCTGTTATACTGACTTTATCACCACTCAGTTGACAAGGATGCATTGGCCGATATATCCAATGTCTTCCCATACCAGGCGTTCGTTGAAACCGACAAAGCTGGATACATTATTCGACAATGGGTCGCAAGCAACTTGTACGATCGAATAAGGTACGTCAATGTATCTCGGGATCCAATCCTGCCTCTGAACGATACGCTCCGCTAGTACGCGCCCTTTCCTTTGCATGGTCGAGAAGCGCTGGATTGCCTTCCAACTTTTGAATGCGCTCCGAGATGCTCGTAACCGCAAGGTTTCGCATGGCGACATCAAATCAGAAAACATCCTCGTTACATCCTGGAACTGGGTCTATCTTTCTGATTTCGCTTCATACAAGCCGACATATCTCCCACTCGACGATCCTGCCGACTTCTCGTTCTTTTTCGACACCTCAGGGCGTAGGACGTGTTACATTGCCCCAGAGCGCTTTTACACGGCCGAGAACAACCCGGATATCAGTGCTAAAAAGAGCAAGATTGCTATGGAGGAGGATGAGGGGAAGCGAGATGGAAAAGTGACAGAGGCTATGGATTGCTTCAGCGCAGGTTGCGTCATCGCCGAACTATTCCTCGAAGGAGCGCCGTTATTTACCCTGAGTCAACTCTACAAATACAGAGAAGGGGAGCATAATGTGGATCTGCATTTAAGCGCTATTGAAGATAAGGGAGTACAAGTGAGTGATATACTACTTGGGGCGTTGATCTGCCTCACTATTGGTAGTAGAATCTCATCGAGCAAATGATCCATCTTGAACCCGCCAAACGTCCTACATTCGATACGTTGTTGCACACATCGAGAGGGACAGTGTTTCCGGAATCGTTCTATTCATTCTTCCACAACTATCTGTCCACTATAAACGATCTCCCGCCTGAGCCGTCGCATAGTTCCCTCCCTCAGGCTGGTGCACCGTCTGCTACGCCTTCTACAGTCACGCCTTCTGTTTCAAGTGCCACTATTAGGTCTAACTCATCAAACCCGACAACCCTCACCAGTCCCGACTCAACAACCGATGTCCTCCCCAGCGACTCTGATCATCGGTTGGAAAGAATCTGGGCAGATTATGAAAGCATAGAGCCCTATATACTATCAGACCGAGATTCTGAAGTATCTATGGATGTGAGGTTGGAATATGCATCAACCTTTCAGAGCAATGGGAGGCCCCTGCAGGTATGTTCCCCACACACTCATAAAGCAATGTACTTATTACGACGAGTAGGATATTCTGCCTGTTGAATTATATATACCCAACCACGATCCAAAGCTGCAATCATCAGACACTGAACGGCGTGCCGCGATAGAAGGTAGATAATCATTTCTTTACATAGGCCTCCTCTAACTTCAGACAGACGGGCCTGCATTGATTATACTTGCTTTGATTACTGCCAACATCCGCAACTGCTCTCTGCCCAGCTCCAAGTTGCGAGCTCTGGATGTGTTTCTTGCACTTTCTTCCCACCTCACGGATGAGGCTAAGCTTGACAGGATGGTGCCATATATAGTCGAATTATTGCACGACGACGCAGCTATTGTGCGCGCTGCAGCTTTACGGACTGTAGTACAAGTAGTGAGTGTCAATAATCCCTTCTTAAATTTCAAACTCAACCATTCTACGAAGTTGATGCTGGTGACCGTCATCACCCCATCGAATGCGGCAATATTTCCGGAATACATAATCCCAAATATTAGGCATCTGGTGCAAGATCCTGAAATATCTGTTCGATGCACATACGCCCAGTGTATAGTGCAACTTGCAGACACCGCTGTCAGATATCTAGAGATGGCACAAGCCCTGAAAGCTCATGGAGCATTTACATTAACACCAGAAGCCCAAGAATATGATAATGCTCATTTTGAGGTTGGTTGTTTTCATGATGTAATGACCAGTTTATGAATATTTTTTAGGTCTCATATGATGCCAGCATGCAAGAATTGCAGTATAACATCCAAGAGCACCTATCCGCGCTGCTGATGGATCCATCAAGCATTGTCAAGCGCGCGGTTTTGCATGATATATCATCATTATGCATCTTCCTTGGCCGCCAAAAAACAAATGACGTTCTATTAAGCCATATGATTACCTATCTCAATGATAGAGATTGGCTCTTGCGGTACGCTTTCTTCGAAAGCATTGTAGACGTCGCTGCGTGTGCCGGTGGACGGAGCTTAGAGGAATACATTTTGCCTCTTATGGTTCAGGCGCTTTCAGGTGGGCATACAATCAGCTGTATCACTGAGTGGCCGGTTTTCTCATGATTCGACAGACGTAGAAGATACGGTAGTTGCCAGAGTTATCTCAGCGCTGACGAGTCTCTGCGAACTCGGTCTATTCCAAAAGATGAGGATTTGGGAGCTGATGAGCGCTACTCTGGGATTTCTTTATCATCCAAACATTTGGATACGGCAAGGTTAGTGAGGAAGTTTTTTCTGGGCCTGAATTGACTCTTGTACATAGGTGCGGCCGCGTTTATAACTTCTGCTGCCCAGCATCTATCTCCCAGTGATATCTGGTGTATCCTCTATCCGTCGCTTAGGCATTTCCTCAAGTCGGACATTGTTGTGATCGATGAACAGAGTCTACTGAGAGCCATGAAGCCTCCTGTGAGCACTATCACTTTTATATCCGCAACGTAACCGATGTTACTATGCAGCTCCCCCGGCAAATCCTTGATGCCTCCGTCCAATGGGCCATGAAAGCTGACAAGACCAGCTTCTGGCGGGGCCCCTTGCGTGGTAACACTCAGGCAGAATCACCTAGAGAGACGTTTGTGGCTGCACGGAAAACAGGAGGCAATGCAATCAGCCGAAGCAAATCAGAGGAGTAAGCCATCCTGACTAGCCTGAATAAAGCTTGCTAATGAAACCTTTGTAGGGATGAAACATATCTAACGAAATTACAACAATTGGGTATGACCCAGAGCGACGAAAATAAAATGTTGGCTATGCGTGACTATATCCTCAAGCTCGCCAATGCAACCTCAAGTTTTGCGTCTCGTCTCAATTATGACCTAGATACTGGCAAGAGCTTGAAGGTCACTGGAAATATTGAGCTTCAAAAGCTTGGAGTCGTCCCTCAGACAGTGTTTCTCAAAACACGTCTACCTGAACCTTCACTACGATCGTCACGTCTCTTTTCATACAGTTCGAAGGGGACATATTCATCATCCAGCAGGACGCCTATCTTGAGTCCGCCTCGAGTTAATCGCCTACCGAGCTTGGAACAAGCACCATTCGAAGATCTTCGCCGCAGACTCGCTACAATCAATGGGTCAACCTCATCTCTAAGCGTCGTTCACCCCCCTCGAGAGCCCTGGAGTACAACATCACCCTCTATGGCGCCTGGATCTCCGTTGGCCGTTCCAAATTCTCCCACCATACAAGACCGTCCAGCTAGCCCTACCGAGTCAACAGTGTCAACGACCAATTCTGTCTCATTCAGGCCCCTGAGCCGGCTTCAGATTGGTGGAGTGGATGGCCAAAAGGCGGCGGCTGCGATCGGATCATCGAAAGCAAATGCAACCGGCGTCCTTGAAGCCCATTCCAAGCTTCGATCTGAGGGCTCCCCAGAACAGTCTGGAAGGTCTTCTCCGATGTCAATGTCAGCGACGTTACGTGCACCTCGATCAAAGCTGCCATCTGTGTTACCAATTTCAACATATGGTAAGTACTTTTATTTGTTAGCGAATGGAAAAAAGACTGATTATATTGTAGATGGGCAAGAGCCTGGAATCAGCAACTTGTTGGAGAATCTCTACTTGGATAATAATCGCGAGCTGCAGCAAGACTTTGGTCCCAAAGTGCACGAAGGTCCTATCAGACGGCGGAACGCCGTCAGGCATTCTTTTGCATCTCGGGATGGGGCGTCAAGGCGTACAGAGGCTTCACTAGTAGCTAACTTAACGTCACACTCAGAGGCGATCACCGGAATAGCAGCATCACCTGACCACATGTTCTTCGTTTCGGCTTCGGACGACAAGACCGTTAAGGTATGGGATACTGCACGTCTGGAACGAAATGTAACCAGCAAGCCTCGCCACACATACGGCCAACACCACGCGCGAGTCAAATGTATATGCATACTAGAAGGCGTTCATTGCTTCGCAAGCGCTGCAGACGATGGTAGCCTGCACGTCGTCCGCGTTCACATTACTCAAAGCGGTGCGCTACCAAAATACACCAAACTCCAAGCCGTCCGAGAGCATCGGGTTTCAACCGTCGGCGAATATATAACATGCATGATCCACTATAATACTGGTAAGAAAACCGTTCGTGGTCTTTTAAGCACCCAATTGACGACATCCCGCACCATAGACTCATTGTCAAACCTGATATATGCATCTACTCATTCAAAAATCACAGTCTTAGACCTTCGCACCATGCGAACCTTACAAACGATGGATAATCCTCGACACTTCGGGCCCATAACGTGTATCTGCATTGACCGTAAACGTTCATGGCTTGTGGTTGGCACCTCAACTGGTGTTTTAACACTTTGGGACAAACGTTTTGGCCTCCTCCTCAGAAGCTGGCACGTGGGTCTTGCAGCTACTGGCAAGTCAGTCCGGATACACCAATGTGTTGTTCACCCTTCAAAAGGAAGAGGGAAATGGATAATAGTCGCGGTCGAAGCTACACGAAAGTCAACGGACCGGACATCAACAACTCTGGTTGAAGTGTGGGATATCGAGAATGCCAGTCTCGTTGAGACATACACATCTCGGATAGGGACTGCCTCAGATCCTAAGCCCGAAGTGCAAGATATCCAGGGGGTAGAGGCTGAACCGAGTCCAGCGGCTGCAATTGCAGCGCTCGTACGTGCACGTCAAACCCCTGGAGAGATGTCAGAACGCCAGTCCTCGCGTCATACAACGAGCGAGAACTTGATCACATCACCCGCCCCAGACGTACGTGCAATGCTGGTGGGCCTTGATTTTGGGGGTTTTTCAACATCCCAACGATCTGAATTTGGGGAGCTGGTCGTGGAGCCCAACCTATCTTCGCGGACAAGCGGGAAAGGTTTTATGGTGACGGGGTCAGAAGACAGGAAGCTGAGACTGTGGGATCTGGGCAACCTGGAACGCACCACCGTGCTAAGTGGTCTCGAGTCCGAAATCGATAGGCCGACATACAGGTAAGCCCTCTATTTTATATGCATTTTAATAACTGCTAATCTTTGCATAGCACCTCGACGCTGGGCACATGTTCCTCATTTTTCGAAAATTGCCCTGCTTCCGGGGGTAGCCACGCCAATCGCCCTCCACAGCGCATTTCATTAATCACACACAACCAGCAGAATCTGCTCAAATCCCACCAGGATGTGATCTCCGCGCTTGCATGCATAGACTCCCCTTTTCGAGGGGGGCTCATAAGTGGTGACCGTGCTGGGGTGATAAAGGTCTGGCGTGTAGATCAGATTGAACAGTAGTAGGTATTCCTTATAGACGAGCTGCAAAACTCTACCGCCACCGAGTCCCGAGCCTATATTTGTTCCCGTTTGTTAAAGCCTTTGACGCTGCCAGGCTGTTGTAGATCTTGTCAGTCCATCTTTCATGCTTCATGCTCAGCTTCAACTCTTAGCAAGTTGCTCTGTGCCCATCCCAGACGATTGGCAACTGGCATTGGAGATCACGAAACGTTGCGACCGCCACTCACATGACTAACTTAGTCTAAACATAACCAGGGGGTCATAGCACGTCAGGGGCTACCTAGGCATCTCTGGTCCCTTGCCCTGGGACAGGACTGGCGGCCGAATCTCATATATGATCTTCTTCATCCAACTATAGGATATATAGATGCAATAGTTTGATCGACAATTGATATGGATTCATTAGGACTGGCGCCGATATACCAGAGGTGTGTTCATTTCGGCCAATAGAATATTCACAAAATATGAGGCTGTTTATCAGGTTTTTTACAGCTCCCTTTCTGGCGCCATATTGTAAAGCATCCTGGACAAGGACAGTTCAGGAGACGCTCGAGTACTTGCATTCATTGATACATTGCTCCCCTTCTGTTGCATCCTGATTGGAATTCTCAAAGCACAGCAGGCGTGCGAGAGATACTGACTGCTTTAACAGCACCTCGCCAGATCTTCCCGCACAATCATCCCAACGGGTTCCGTTAGCGGAACACGATCACGACAGTCAATTGACAATGAACCTGGTTCCTTGGTCTTATCAACTGCTGGATCCCTATTCTGGGCTATACTTTCTCCAGGGCTCCCCACGAATTAACGCGTTTGCTGCGTACCCACGACTAGTGGCAAGTAAATTTATGGGTGAGTCATAACTGTCCTCACCTTTCGTCTATGGCACGTGGTCGCTGCGCATCCCATATCCGGTGCCGATCACTGGTATGGGCTCCTGCATCCCCTTAGCATTCCGACATTCTGAGTGGTACAAAAATGTACGGGAGATATCATTGTCAAACAGTCCATTCC
>JASFDG010000375.1:0-21643 GCA_036937095.1 Phaeolepiota aurea
ATTCATTGAATCATACTATATGGTACAGTGTATATACCTAATATAGATACTATATTATTCACCAGTTCAGTGAATTCGCTGAACCCATATCATGTGGTATACTGGGAACATTTGCTAAATCATGTTACATGATATACTGTAACATGCCTACCTGAGAAATAACCTTAGTTTAGCATGTAGTCAGTATAATTCAACCCTTTAGAAGGAATTAGGTATATGGAGTGACCTGGGAACAAACAATTTACTACTCCCAATTTGTATGGTTAATCTGACTTGGACATACCAGTCACCAACTTGTAAGGCCATGGGATTAGAATAGCATATAACCAAATAGTGGTTAGCTGACCAGGGAAGGGAGCTTTCAATGATACATATTACACAATCAAGTACAATTGAACAAACCAGAGGTGGATATTCAGCACCATATGCAAGGAATCCAGAATACTAGATACACTTCAACCTGTCAAGATCCTTAAACAGGAAAGAAGCCAAACCTAAAGCTGATAACCTATGGCCATGATTCTCAGTTTGTAGAGGAAACATTTAATACAGAGAACTTACAATGAGCTTCAGAAGAAATTGATCTTGTGGATAGGATTGAAAATAATAGTAGACCTGAGCCCAAGTCAGTCTGTACAAGCTTTGGTGATAGCATGTCAGAATTTTTTAAGGCTGAAGATCAGTGGGTACCCACATAGATGATGTTAGAGCAGAGATCAGCAGAGCTCCAAATACTGTTTATACATTAGGCATCATGATAGCTTGGTGAGGGGCTCTATACTATACAAATGGTGTAAATGCTCTCTCTTTTATAAGGATGATTACTTGATTATAGGCTATCCCTCTTATCATTCCGAGGAATCAAAATATGCTCACTGCCTATGGCACTGGCTTCTAGAGACAGATATAGCAAGCTGTGCATCAGCTGATTCTGATTTCCCAGCTCTCCTTGCAGTCTGGCCTTCTAATCTTTCTTCAATATCTGCCAACTACATACTAACTGTTGTGATGCTGGCAGCAAGAGACTCTGTCACTAGCAACAAAATAGGTGGAAGCTGACTGTAAATTGTGACATTCTACTGATGCAGTGGGAAAAGGGATATCATTGTCAAGAACCTAAATCCCTTGGGGAAGAGAGTGAGGCTATATTGAATCTTTTATGCCCATAGGAATCAATGTCTCCAATGCCTACTGGGCATAATGATAGCAGGTAGATAAAAGGGTGATGAATGATGAGCAGGAGAGGGGGCAGGTCCGAGTTGATCAAAGTCTTGCTTGGTTCTAAAAGATAGTGTAATATACCTGTACTAAGTGCTGTTGATCAATGAATGCTGAGGGAACAACTTTAGCCTAATACATAATAATTACTGGTTATCGGAGGCACCAAAAATAGTGTCAACATTGATGGAAACATGAGGCTACTGAATGAGCAAGGAAAAAGGATGGAAACTGTCTAGAAGATCATATTATTGATTTGATTGTTCACCTCAATCTTGGATGTAATCCAGTCCATCCCAGACTCCTTGACAGAGTGTGTAGCAGATACTGTAAATTGAAAGATTTGCCAGTCTTGATACAGGCATCAAAAGGGGGGAAACATGCTACTGACTGGACTGGTTAGCAATAGTGGTCAGTCTTGAGCTGGGCATTGGCAAAATTAAAGTAAGTAGGAGCCAAAGGTCCAGTCTGCATGAACTGAGGTGTCAATTGGATGAAGGGGAGAGATAGGCCATCAGGGGTGCTGCCAATGGTAAGCTATTGTGGTGCCAGTGATTTTGTATCAGTAATGTAAGTGATATTCTTCAAACCTTTTTTGCTGCGCACCAGATACCTCACTGGTAAAGAGGTCCCCCAAGAAAGAGTATTGTGTAATGCATCCTCCAACATAGGACTGGCCAAGGCATGACTGCCCACGTAACTGCACAGGTCATTGAAAAGACAACTGGGTTGTTGACTTGTGCAGTATTTTTATCAACAGAGATCTATTTATCCTCCATCTGTCCCACATTTCCAACAACTTCCAGGACATGACACTGGATGATTAGGAGTGATTGGTCCTCTTCTGCTTCATCCGCCTGACCAGGTTGGCTTCCAAATGAGAAGGATGGCCTCGCATCATCTACCCAATATTGTCACTGCCTCAGCATTGCTTTGTTAGCATTTGATATCAATGATGCTAGTTGATCACTATGCACCTGAAGGCATTCTTTATTCCAGAGGTTGGGATGGTATGGTCATTGCCTGCAACCTCAATATACCCATGAAGGTGCTGATGTGCCTGCCAACTGCTTGAATATGTGTGAACCAAGCAGAGTATGTCTGGCAGAGATAGTACAAGGTGGGAAAGCCAAATGACATTACCTAGTGAGTCTAGAAGGCAGTGCAAAACCTTCTAGAGAGTGCATGTGAATGTCCGATGGGTTGTGAGAGGAGCAAGGTGTGTTGCAAGGCTCCTATCATGGCCACAACGGACAAGGAGGGCAGCTGCTCATGTGGCCTAACAATACTATGGTGCACAAGAGAACAAAGAGAGAGCTAATGCTGATCCAAGGGTTTCAATGAGTGTGAGGGGGGTGGACCTAACTAGGTCATGCTGAGAGACAGGCGATGAAGCCGGATTGTATAAGTTAAGGTGAATGAGAGATATGCAATCTGGGGGGGGAAAAGTAACTTGTCTTGTAGTATAATACAGGTGGGCTTTTATAGACTGCAACCATACTATATAAGGTAGCGACTTAGTGCACTGCTAGTCCCAAACCCTTTGTGCGCCTTGCAGTGTTGTTCGCGCTGCATGTACTTTCAGTGCAAGTCGCCAGGGCATGAGTCGCTGGTCTAGGCCATGCTCCATTTGGTTAGTACTGTTGCTTGGTTGCCATTTCCATGGTCTTCTGCAGCATTGCCTCATGTATCAGCATGTGGTGTCATTCAGCCGAGCTTCTTTGGAGATGGAAACCTCACTGTTGTGAAGTGATCGAAGCATGTGCATGTCCTGTAAAGTCCTTGGTCTGTTGGGGCAAAGTGCATGTCTTCTCCTTGTGGCTTTCTGTGAGGTATCGCCTAGAGTCGCATCACTTTGCAGCATTCGCACAGTGTTCGGCATGCATGTCACATTACTGGTGGGCGAGTGGTGCATGCATTTGTCACTGGGTTTGGTGGCCATGCTCGTGTGGGGCGTATCATCTCCTCCTGGCTTAAAATCATGACCATCCTTGGTCACCTGTGTGCTTCTGCCAGTGTGCGACTGTGACTGAGGTGGTGTGTTTTCTATTTCTGCTGGCTGGTGGCTGACTTTGATATGCATGTTTCCTATTCTTGAGCATTCTGGTGACTCTGCAAAGCCTTCTGCTACATTGTGTTGCACTGTGGGTTTGTCACAAGGCCTTCATGTGGTGTTTGGGGGTTATGAATTTGATGCCCCCTTGCCCTATAATAGGTCGCTGTTTTGCCCTCCCATCCTATCCTCATCTCCTCATATTTTCATCACCCTCTACTCCTTGGATCATGTCTTCTCTAGCCAACACTGCTCTACTCGAAGTGTGCCTTTGCAGCTTGCTTGACACCAGCCCTGGCTGCACCCTTGACAACTTGGTTGGTCTGTGCAACTGGGCTGAGAAGTTCTGTCGCACTTATGCCACCTATGTTCATTTGTTCCCGAATGGCCACATCCCTGATCTTTCCTGTGCCCTTGCCAATGTTTGTGGGCTTTTCGAAGGTCTTGACCCTTCCAACAATGTTTCCTGGCTGCCATGGGCTGCCATCTTAATGCCTACTCATGCTGCTGCATACGAGGCTGTGTGTCACAAGGCCGAGTCCTGGCACCTTAATGCTGGTTCATCCACCGAGATCCAATGTGTCACCAATAAGGCATGGGTGCATTTTGAAGCTGGTGAAATTTCTGTGGAGGAGGTTCGTGCCATGGTTGTGAGTGTCAGTGGTACTCTGGGTGGCGCAAGCGAGAGTGAGGCCAATGTTGAAGAGCTCCTCGAGCAGTTGGATTCCATTCCTCCTCCCTCTCCTCAGTGGACTTGTGGGGGGCAAACTCAAGCAGATCATCAGGAGGCTGAGCTCCTTTGTACCAAGAAGACCGTTGCTCACTTTAATCAGGATTAGGTGGGTGCCTTTGCCTTCTTCTTTACTGCTCGCTGACTCCTTTTTAGTGCCAACATTGTCAAGAGCTTTGCCGCACCAAGTGTAATGTGCTGGTAAATGGTGGTCAGTGTCTGCACTGTCAGGTTCAGAAGCAGGCCTGCTCCTTTACTCCTTCGACTACTGGTTCTTTGAAGTAGACTGGCAGGTCTTCGCAGGCTTCCAAGGGTAGGGTGACCATGTGTTTGGGCCCTCGTTTGGCCAGAGCTTCACAAGGTCCTTCTACTCCTTCTTTCTTTCACTCTGGTCCTCAGTTGGCCAGGACTTCTGCTCCTTGGATGATGCCCTCTTATCATCCTGACACTGCTCCTTCTACCATGTCTGGTATTCCTGGTCCTCCAGCTGGTCATCCTTGTCCCAGGCCAGCATGTCCTATCATAGTCATCAACCCCTTGCCAATTGCTTGGACTCCTAGTTCTTCCTCTCTTCTGTCTTTTGCACCTTCCGAGGCTTCTTCTGATGCATCCAATATTATTCAGTGGGAGATTGTGTGCTGCAAGGCACACATTGCTCAATTTATGTGTCAATGTGATTGGTTGGTTGAGGATCTCGCAGTCTTGGAGAGTGGCAGTAGCAAAGTCAATACTGAGAAAGTCAAGGGGAAGTGTCGTTGGATGGACTGATGAGCTATGTGGGTGTTGCTTGATTTGAGATGGGGGAGAGAGGGGGGGGCCAACTTCTTATACTACTCTGCACTTTGGATGGGGCAGGGCCCCTACCTATAACTACTTGCTACTTGTACTATTCCTTTTTCCTAAAAAAATATTTTTGTTTGAATGAATGGTTTCCTACGAAAGAGAGAAATAAATGGTTTTTGAAGGATAGGGAGTATGCAGTATGGTTATTTTGGTATCTGCAATGACTTCTGATGGTTTTTCTTGGAAAATTATTAGAAGAAAATAGAGAATGGCTCAGAGATCTTCATCACCGAAAAACCCTTATGAGTCTTGCACAATGCCTGAGGCTATGCGACTTATGAATCTATAGTAAGTGAGACAAATAATTTGGATGAAAAGAAAAGTTAGGAATATCTTAGGGTATGTTTTTAAAGAATAGATGAACTTGGAAGGGGGGGTTGGCTGGTGCATCTTGCTCTTCCCTGGGGTTGGTGGGTTCTTCTTCTGCATCGCTGTCTTCTTCCACTGTCTGCATTACTCCTTGTCCTGCTGTTTCCTCTTCACCATCTACTGCATCCGTGTTTTCCAACAGATGCAATCACTCCATGTCTATGTCTAATGCAAGGTCAGGAATGTCCATCATTTGTTGTGCAAAGTATAGAATCAGCCTGAAGGCAGCAATTGGTCAGTGGAGTATGGATCCATCAAGTTCTGCAAGTATGTAGGCTCCTCCTTTGTTACATGTGATCACTATGAGGGGTCCTAGGTATCAGGCTCTGTTAAGAACCACAACATGTCACAGGACTAAATGATCATATGAGAGGTGTTATGGATTAGAGACATTGGCCTCAGCTTATGTGCTGTGCCCTTGGCTAGGTTGGGTCTCTGTATTTGTCAAATGAGATCAGAGTGTAGCTTTGCTCCAGGGACTAAGCCTGGTAGTGAGAGCAAAGAGATAGGTTGACTACTAGGGCAGACGAGTAAGAACAATGAGACCGAATGAGTATGTACGGTCTGAAGATTGGTCGGAGTTAAGTACCTTAGGAATGAAGTCCTTCAGTAAGGGTGGATCAGAGTAAGATCACACTGAGGGACTAAGAGAGAACAGGGGGAGAACTTAGTCAATATTTGAACTGAGGAATATAGTGCGGAAATCATGCTACTTATATACAGAGTCTGGAGACAAGGAAGAGACTGATATGAACCATATGAATTGCCTTGTCATCTGGAAACAATGGGGGAAGATTGTCGACCAGTCTAGAGCAAGAATGAAGAGGGCAGATCAAGGGGATGGAGTAGGGCAGGAATGATGAGGATGAAACAGGGTATGTCTGAGGTGCAGGATTAGGGTCGGGGTATGAACAGAATGAACGAAGGTCAGATGACAACCCATGACCAGCATTGGTTCAGGATGAATTGGAGTGAAGGGTCGGAGTGTGACTTGGGATATAACAGGCTCGCATCTTCCAATTTAGCGATTTTTCTATTGCCGTGTTGTGCATGAGGACTAGGGCACCTCGGAGGAAGTTGAAATCTCATATGGTTCGGAAATATACTTGTTCGAAGTGGATGGCGGCTTTTCAATGTGCAAGATATATTACCAAGTGGAGCCATTCTAAATCCTTTGGACACTTTTGTAGTGCTATTGTGCATCAGGCCACCAGGTCCATTGAGGAGAGTATTGACTCAGGTGGGGGCAGGAGGTAAGTGGCTTCCAATATATTGAGTGGTATCAGTGGGTGGGTGCCAGTGGCTGTGAAGTATGGTGAGCATCCTATTCACTTCCTTACAGTGATCTATTCTGACCAAAATACTACATAGGTGCATTGCAACCACTTCTTCTCTTCTCCTTCTCCATTGGTGGCTTTGAACAAGGCTTGTTAGACATCAAAATGTGGTTGCTCCACTAGACCATTAGCATGTGAATTGTACCCTGAGATGCAAATATGGTGTATCTTGTATTTCTTTGAGAGATGCCCTAGTGCTTTCAGGAATGCTGTTCCATTGTCCATTACAATTTTGCTGAGTATGCCCTATTGGCATAGTATGTCTTGGAAGATCCAATCCCCTATAGCAGTTGTGTTTTCAGTGCAGAGCATGTGAAACTCGGTGATGTGTCCAGCCAACCCTCAGAGAGCACGCATTGCTCCTGGCAAGTTCAGCTGTGGGGTGCGAGGTGGGAAAGCGGTTTCCTGTCAGTGTGCGGCAAGTGGAATGTCGAAGTGCTACAGTGCGTGTGAGAACGGAGTGAGAGCGTGATCACAAACAGAGTGAAACTGGAGAACTCGGAATGAACAGAATGGAACAAAACCTCCACACATCGGAGTGAACAGAAATGCAAATGGAATGAAACACAAATGTAGGGACTCGGCAATCTAATCTAAGGTTGGGGGTCAAGATGCTAGTCGGAAGGAGAACTCTGAACTCTAAAGAATGTGGGGGGAAGCTTGCGCTCCCCTTCTCTGTTGTTGTCTACTGTGATACATCTTATATACAGTGCTATCTACAGGGAATGGGAAGCACAGTCCGTATACTATTCCTAGATCCAAATACAAGGCTGTACACCAAGCAGCGAGGCTAGCGCAAGGCATGCATGATGCTGCAATGATAAGCAAATAGAGAGCATGCATGCAGCGCGCACAAGGCAAGTGTGAGGCATCTACTTGGTAGTGGCATGCAATGCAGTGTCGGCTTGCGGGACAGTGTTGGAATGAGGTGATGTGATGTGTAGTGCATGTGGCAGGCTCGTAACCTGTGGCGCGTTGGTCTGATCACATTGGCACTTCGCTTTGCATGCACAAATAGCACATGCATGCACTTTAGCTGTAGAACCGGTTCCAGTGTCCAACTGGGCTAGGGGTGTATCATCGGGCCAATGACTGAGCAAGCAACAGCCTTGTATGATATATTTAAATCCATTCGAAGCTGGCATGTGCATGGTATCCATGAATACTTTCCCAAACAGCAGTGCTGGCTGCACTACTACTGGAGGAATGAGTATCTTTGCCGTTTGCTGGATTTGACAAATGTGACATGTGCGAAGAAACCAAATCAGGTCGGCCTGTATGTGCAGCCACCAAAAGCGCTTGAGCAGTGTGGCTCATGTCACATAGAACCTGCAATGTCCAATATTATTGTGTACTCCTTTGAGGATTGCGAGCTGACAGGGGGGTGGTATGACTAGTTGATGGGCACTGTGCAAGTGCCTTTTCCACATCCTATCGGCATCAAGGAAGAACTCGGAGGCATAGCAAATGAAGGTGAGCATCTTGGCTGGGGATAGACTGATTGGCTGTTCCAAGAAGGTCAAGAACTTCCTTACTGCAATGATACAGAGGTCGTCCTTGTGCATGGCCTCTGTATGAGGCACATCAGAATAGGTGAGGCTTGTAGGTCCATTGCTTTTGGGCACTTCATCTTCCAGACCTTCTGCCCTATCTACTACTTCTTCCACAAAGGTTTCCACAATGCACATTGTTGGCGCAAGTGGTTGGATAATGTGTACAAACCCATAGAGTCGATCTATCCAATCCTCATATTCTTTGCTGTCATCTTCTTCGGCTGGGTTGTCCAGTTGGTGAGGTCTGTGTGAAAGTCCATCAGGTCCATGGTGTGTTCCTTTGACATGTACGAGGGTGAAATGAAATATGAGGATTGCCACAATCCAGCAATTGATTGATGCTGATGGCTAGATATTGGGATTTGTGAGCATTCCTTGAATGTACCTTGCATCTGTTTCTACCACCAGATTGTGTACCCCTATGAGCCATAGTTGCAGAGCCTGAAATGCTCTAAAGAGACCGTAGAGTTCTAACTTTGGCTGTGAGAAGTGCAATTCCTATTCATTGAGTGTGATAGATCTAAAGTGATTGTAGTGACATATATGGGGGTCCTTCTCATTGTACTGGCATAGATAAAATCTGATCCTGATTATTGATGCATCAACTGCAAGGATGACTGGTGCATCAGATTTATAATTGAGTGGGAGGAGTGGTTTCACTTCCAGAATGGCCAAGATGAGATCCTATTGTGCTTGCTCATATTCATAGGTGAACTCAAATGGCACATCCTTCTTTGTAAGGTTTACAAGGGGATACGCACATGCAGCAAAGTTGCGAATGAAATTTTGTAGCACTCCTACTATTCCTAGGAAGGCTCAAACTTCCGAGAGTGTTGTGCAAGGTCCCCAATTGCAAATAGCTGTGACGTGATCTTCGGCAGGAATTGTTAAGAACCATGACATGTTACAGGACTAAATGATCATGTGAGAGGTGTTACAGATTAGAGACATCAGCCTCAGCTTATGTGCTGTGCCCCTGGCTAGGTTGGGTCTCTGTATTTGTCGAATGAGATTGGAGTGTAGCTTTGCTCCAGAGACTAAGCCTGGTAGCAAGAGCAAAGAGATAGGTTGACCACTAGGGCAGACGAGTGAGAACAATGAGACTGAATGAGTATGTACGGTCTGAAGATTGGTCAGAGTCAAGTACCTTAGGAATGAAGTCTTTCAGTGAGGGTGGGTCAGAGTGAGATCACACTGAGGGACTAAGAGAGAACGGGGGGAGAACTTAGTCAATATTTGAACTGAGGAATACAGTGCGGAATTTGTGCTACTTATATACAGACTCTGGAGACAAGGAAGAGACTGATATGAACCATATGAATTGCCTCGTCATCTGGAAACAACAGGGAAGATTGTCAACAGTCTAGAGCAAGAATGAAGAGGGCAGATCAAGGGGATAGAGTGGGGTGGGAATGATGAGGATGAAATGGGGTACGTCCAAGGTGCGGGATTGGGGCCAGGGTGTGAATGGAATGAATAAAGGTCAGATGACAACCTGTGACCAGCATTGGTTTGGGCTGAATCAGGGTGAAAGGTCAGAGTGTGACTTGGGATATGACAGTATCCCCCCCTTAGGGCCTGAACCCATGAGGGCCTAGGGGTTAAGTCATGTGACTTGCTGAGTTTGAATGTTGCATTGTTGATGTGCATTTGGCATATGTTGATGTCTGAATTTCGCACCTTACCACCAACACTCACTCCCAACATGCCCACTGTTGCTGAACTTTGTGAACTCAAGAGGATCCAAGATGAGGAGAAGGCATGCAAGGATGCCAAATTCAAGGTGCTCTTGGCAGCAGCTGAGGAAGAGGAGAGGCAGGAGGCTGAAGAGCAAGAGCAATGGGAGAAGGAGGTAAAGGAGGCCAAGGCCAAGGTAAGTGGCTTATGACCACTAGGAATGTTACTAATGACATGGGTATAGGCCAAGCACAAATGCAAGGTGGCAGCCAAGGCCTTGGCAAAGGAAGAGGTGGCAAAGAAGAGGGCAGAGGCAGTGGTGATGAAGGCTGCCAAAGCCAAGGGGAAACAGAAGGCTGTGTCCCTGGAACCCACAGATTGCAATGAGGTCGAGGAGGTGGCAGTGCCACCCAGAAAGAGGGTGTGTCAGGGTGGGAACACCGTGGTATGGGGTGAAGGGCCCTGCGACAGATGCAGGAGGTTGCAGAAGGAGTGTACACAACAAGAGGGGTGAGTACTCCTCCTCTAAGTTGATACTGATGCTGATGACTTGACAGGAATATCAAGAACAACACGGTATATGCACCATGCACATGCAGCTGATTGTCATGCAAGTGGGGTGCTATGGGCACAACCCATGATCATGCAGGGCTGTCAAAAAGGAGCAAGGTGCCAAAGTCCAGTGCAACGATTGAGGACAATGAAGATGAGGAGAGAGAGGGGGCAAGACCAGCCTGGCATGGCTGGTTGGAGGAGGGAATCGAACTGCTTGCAGCTGCACTTGGCTCCTCACAGCACACAGAAGGTCGTCTTGAGGACCTGGAACAATGACTCAATGGCATTGATATGTTATTGTACCATGTAGTGAATGCTTGGAATGCCATCAACGAGTGTAGCAAGCTGTGGGCAAGATTGGAGTTAGAGTCCAAGGGGCAGTCCCTGGACAAGATGCTGGACAGGATGTGTGGGGGAATACTCCGATGTGGAGATCGGATTGAGGTGGGGGTGCAGGCCTCTGGGGATGCCCAGGAAGGGGAAGACCCCCTCTTCCTGGCCAGCATGGAGACTGAGGAGGAGGAAGAGCAAGGGGGTGATAAGGCGGTGGATGGTGGGGAGGCTGGGGAGGAGTCCCAGACCTTCCAGTAGAGTACACTTGTCTATAGATATATATTTTTTTGTTAATATCATAATTTTGAGTCTGGTTGAAACTGAATCAGAGTGAAACAAACTGAAGGAAGAAAGAGAAAAGGACAAGTAAATAGGGGAAGGTGCTGAGCCTAGGAGCAGGGATGAAAAGATAAGTCAGAATGAAATGGAGTAAAGACACAGAAATGAAATGTTGTAAGTACAAAATTGAAACAGACTGAAATGGAGTGAAATCAGAGGGTCAAGAGGGGTCCAGGTTTGTCAGGATATGTAGAGTGAAAGTTGATGACTAGCTCAGATGCATTGCCAAGTTCATCTGCAGAGAGCCAGGTGTATTCTTCATCAGTACCTTCATAGCCAGACCAGCGGATGTAGTACAGGAGCTTGCAGCATCGGTGTCAGTCTATCTTGGAGTCGAGTACTTCAGCGATTTCGAATTCTAACTCACCATTGACTTCTACAGGAGGAGGCGGGGTTTCAGAGCAATTTGGAATGGTGTTTGGGATGTGAGGTTCAAGCATAGAGATATGGAATATGGGGTGAACAGATTTGAGGGATTGCAGAAGTTGGAGTGTGAAGGAATGACTGCCAGCCTGGGTGATGATGTTGAATGGACTGAGGTACTTTTTGGCGAGCTTCTTAGAGGGGCATATAGTTCTGAAGAACTGTGCTTTGATGAAGGCTTGCTGTCCTACTTTGAAGTTAGGAGCTGCAGAGCGGTGTGCATCGGCAGGGCCTTGATACTGCTTCTGAGCTATGGCCATCATGTCCTTGAGTTTCTGGTGTAGCTCTTGAAGATTGACAATAAAGTCTTTTGCTCAGGCTAAGGCAAGGTCAGCTTCGGAGTGGATGGTGATGTTTGGATTGTAGCCTTTGTTGGCAAAGAATGGCAAGATGCCAGTAGTGGCCAAAGGAGCATTGTTGTAGGCAAATTCCGTGAGCAGAAGGAGAATATGCCAGTTGTCTTGCTGATAGTTGGTGTATACCCAGAGATACTGTTCCAAGGTTTGATTGAGTCATTTGGTCTGACCATTGCCTTCAGGATGATAACCAGAGGTGAAGTGGAGCATCATGTCGAGGGCTTTACCTAGAGAATGGAAGAAGTGGGATACAAACTCAGAGCCTCAGTCTGAAGTGATGTGTGAGGGAACTCTATGTTTGGAGAAGACATGGATAATGAAGAGTTGGGTGAGTTCTGTAGAGGTGATCATAATGTTGCATGGAATAAAGATGCCTTGCTTTGAGAGTCAGTCCATGATGACTAGGATAGTGTTGAAACCATCGGAGTTGGGGAGCTTCTCAATAAAGTCCATTGAGATTAAATTCTATAGTCGGTCTAGAATGGAGAGTTGCTTGAGATAGCCATAAGGCCTGTGGCATTGAGACTTGGACTGTTTGCAGCTGGTACAGGAATTGCAATACTTTTTTATGAAGGTGCGGAGTGCCGGCCAGACATATTCTTCTTGGATTAGTGAGATGGTCTTGTTCTGGCCTTGGTGGCCAGAGAGGATATGATCATGCTTGTGTCTAAGGATGCGAAGTCGGAGATCATTGTAGCCAGGCACATAGATATGAGTATCCATGCAGAGGAACCCATCTTGGTCGAGGGTCCATTAAGGAGAGGGATTGTTGAGATAGATCTTGGCGAGATCATCATGGGGGTAGGCTTCCTTGATGTCTTGAAGGAGTCTTTCTTTGTCCATGATCACTGAGCCTCAGAGTGCCAGAATGATAAGGGCTGAAGCTCGGAGTGAAGTGATGAGTTGGTCTTGATTGAAAACCAGTCTGAAGTTGTGTGGGTTGACTTTTGCATAGTCACTATTCCCCCCTTTAGGATAGATGTCCCATCGTCTAGACAGAGCATCGGGTTTCATACCTAGCTTCCCAGGATGGAAGCGTATAATGAGATTGAATTGGGAGAGGAATTCAGACCAGCATGCTTGTTGGCATGTAAGAAGCTTGGTGGTAGTAAAGTATTCGAGGTTCTTGTGGTCAGTCACAATGTCAATCGGAATGCCAGAGCCTTCCAGGTAGTGGTGCCAGATGCAGAATGCTTTGAAAATAGCCAATAGCTCCTTGTCATGCATGTCATAGTTGAGTTCAGGTGGAGTAAATGTCTGGGAGTGGAAAGCGATGGGGTGAATATTGCCATCTGGAGAGATGATTGAGAGGATGGCACCCAGAGTGTAATCAGAGGCATCGGTCTCAACCACTATCTGTGAGTCCGGAATCCAGTGAGTCAAGATTGGAGCTTGAGTGAATGCTTCCTTCAATGAGTTGAAAGCAGTTCTACAGGAGTCAGAGAAGTTCCAGGTAGTTGTCTTGTGAGTAAGACGAGTCAAAGGGACAACAATGTCAGAGTAATTGCAAATGAAACAATGGTAGAAGTTTGCAAAACCAAGGAAAGACTGAATGTCTTTCACATTCCAAAGTTCAGGCCAGGCTTAAATAGTCTTGACCTTGTCTTGAGCCATGGTGAGTCCATTTGGAGAGAGGACATAACCCAGGTATTCGATGGAGTTGGAATGAAATTCACATTTATCAGTGTGTACATACAGGCCATGTTGATGTAGTCGATGAAGGACTTTCTTGACATGTTTCTTATATTGAGACATATCATTGGAGTAGATTAGGATGTTGTTGAGGTACACGATGATGCATACATCCAAGAGGTTGGCAAAGATCTCATTCATAAAACATTGAAAAGCCGCAGGGGCGTTGGACAGGCTGAACAGCATGATGAGCCACTCAAATGAGCCATAGTGAGTTCTGAAAGTGGTTTTCCACTCATCGCCTTCAGTGATGCAGATGAGGTGATATGCATGACAGAGGTCAATCTTGGTATAGAGGCGAGCCTTGTGCGGGCTGTCAAGGAGATCGGAGATGAGGGGTAGGGGATAACAGTCCTTCTTGGAGAGTTTGTTCAGGCCGCGATAATTGACACAGAGTTGGAGTGAACCATCTTTCTTGCAAACAAAGAGGACTGGAGCACCATGAGGGGACTGCGTAGGGCGGATGAATCCAATGGTGACATGTTCTTTGATGAAGTCTTGGAGTGAACCCAGTTCGGACTATGAAAGGGAGTAGATGGGGCCTATTGGAGGAGTTGCCCCCTCTTCAAGGTTAATTTTGAGATCATAAGGATGGTGGGGTGCAAGAGTGTCAGCCTTAGCTTTGCTGAATACATCTGCAAATTTGTGATAGTCTTCGGGGATACCAGACAGGTCAACAGACTCTTCTGCAACAGCAGAGGATCAGGCTGAAGCCTGAGGCAGAGTCAAATGGATGCGGAAGGTCTCAGAACCAGAGAGCTTGGACATGCACATAAAAGTGGCAGCATTGATTAGAGATACCTTGGGCATGGTCAAAGTTTGTGCAGGCTGTACTGAGGCAGCACAGGCCAAAGGTGCATGGGGGGTCGAGGTTCCCAAGAGAGTGGGACAGAAAGTGCAACTACCCAATACCCAGTCAATCAATGGATTGTAGCAGGTGAGCCAGTTATGTCCTAGAACCATGGAACAAGAGGAATCAAGCCTAGTTATATAAAAGTTGAGGTCGAGCATTTCACTGGTCGGAAAGCGAATGGGAATGTTGATAGTTTCAGTGATGTAGCTGCAAGAGGTGCCATCGAGGAGCAAAAGCTCAACAGGCAGAATCAAATTGGGGTGAAGACTATATTTTGAAACAAAATCGGAGTCAGCAAAGCAGTGAGTTGAACCGGAGTCAAGGAGAGCAAGGAATGGAGCAAGGAAATCAGAGAGATGGATTGAAGTCAAGGAAATGCAAGTCAAAGTCAGATCTGAAAGAGCAGACACGTTGAGGCAAGCTGTCTCCTTATGCACACAGGCAGAGCCAACACAGCCCTCAGTCTGTGCAGAGACCTGAGGGCTGCTCTCTATTTTTTCAACTCCTCATCGGAAGTCAAGGCCATAGGGCTTGCCACCTTAGCGGCGTGTGCCTTTGCAGCCTTAGAGCAGTCCTTGGCCACATGCCCAGAGAGACTG
Organism: Phaeolepiota aurea; assembly: GCA_036937095.1. NCBI lineage: Eukaryota > Fungi > Basidiomycota > Agaricomycetes > Agaricales > Squamanitaceae > Phaeolepiota > Phaeolepiota aurea. The sequence goes on from JASFDG010000375.1 coordinate 14,931, forward strand.
CAAAACATGCAGAGGTTGTTGTCGAACCAGCATTGCCACTCAGTCGCAGTTAGTTTGCCATCCTTACCCAGCTTATTGGTAAGGTCAGGACCCTTGCCTTTATTGCTGGAGGATGTTGAGGATGAGCCCAATTTTGAAGCGGACTGCTTGGTTTTGTTGTTGGAGCTGGACTGCTTTGATTTGTCCTTGTCCTTGTAGCTGTTGCTGTCAGACTTGCCAGATGACTGTTTAGCAAAGGAGGAGGACTTGGATTTGTCAGTTTTGCCAGCTTGCTTTTTAGCCCAAGATTTCTCTCAAGACTGTTCCCAGTAATGGGCATCAATTGCTTGCATGGCAGCCCAAGTGGCTGCTAAGGTCTTGGGTTTAGCATTTAGGGCCATGATGTCCTTGATGCGGTCCAGAAGACCTTGATAGTAGCAGTGTTGGAGAGCGCTATCACCCCAAGAGATGAGTGCAGTGAGACGGTTGAACTTGGTATTGAATTTGATAATGTGATGAACATCCATTATACGGAGTGCCATGAGATCATCTTTGGCATCACCAGAAGGATTAACTGGACCGAAGTTTGATTTGAGTTCCTGGACAAAACTGGTCCAAGATCTTGCCCAAATGGGCATGGAGTTTGAAAGGAGTTGAGGCTTGAACCATTTGAGGGCAGTACCCTTGAGGAAAGACAGAGCATAGGTGACCCTATCTTCATCAATCTCGAAGTCCACAGAGCAAGCTTTGAAAGCGAGCTGACATAGGATGAGGAATGTGTTGAGTTTCTTCGGGTTGGAACTATCAAAAGGATCGGGGTCTTGAGTTTTGATACAGTGTGAGCCGCCAGAATGCTTGCTGCCCACAGACTGAGCCAGAGTGAGCAGGACATCATTGAGGGATGGATTGTGAACTAAAGGATTAGAGTCAGAAACGTCGGAGTCATTATCACCTTCAACATCGGGGTGCCCATTGTCAGGAGGACCACCACCAGGAGGACCACCACCTTCACCACCATTATCGCCTCCTCCTGGGGTTCCGCTGATGGGAATTTCAGAAGAGAGTTGAGAGGGTGGTTCAGAGATGGGAGTGAGTTGGCCTAAAGAAAGGATAGATGACAAAGACTTGGAAGGGTTTGAAAGTTGGGATCCACTTGCCATTTTCTTGGCTTGCACTGCTAGTCATTCAGATGTACAAGCTGCAGTATGGGACATAAGTTGTAAGTTAATACAGAGAGTGATATGGAGTCAAGCCAGGTGTGAGTTCAAATATACTGTTAAGAACCACGACATGTCATGGGACTAAATGATCATGTGAGAGGTGTTACAGATTAGAGATGTCAGCCTCAGCTTATGTGCTGTGCCCCTGGCTAGGTTGGGTCTCTGTATTTGTCAAATGAGATTGGAGTGTAGCTTTGCTCCAAGGACTAAGCCTGGTAGTGAGAGTGAAGAGATAGGTCAACCACTAGGGCAGACAAGTGAGAACAATGAGACTGAATGAGTACGTACGGTCTAAAGATTGGTCAGAGTCAAGTACCTTAGGAATGAAGTCTTTCAGTGAGGGTGGGTCAGAGTGAGATCACACTGAGGGACTAAGAGAGAACGGGGGGAGAACTTAGTCAATATTTGAACTGAGGAATACAGTGCGGAATTCGTGCTACTTATATACAGACTCTGGAGACAAGGAAGAGACTGATATGAACCATATGAATTGCCTTGTCATCTGGAAACAACAGGGAAGATTGTCAACAGTCTAGAGCAAGAATGAAGAGGGCAGATCAAGGGGATAGAGTGGGGTGGGAATGATGAGGATGAAATGGGGTACGTCTGAGGCATGGGATCAGGGCCGGGGTGTGAATGGAATGAATGAAGGTCAGATGACAACCCATGACCAGCATTGGTTTGGGCTGAATTGGAGTGAAAGGTCGGAGTGTGACTTGGGATATGACAGGAATGCGACCCTCATAAGTACAGATGTGCCCAAGTACTGTAATCTTTGGTATGCAGAGGAATAGTTTGTGTCCAGAAAAGGTGCTGCCACAGTACTTCATGTACTGAATGATGCAATTGACATTCTGGAAGTGTTCCCATATGAAGCAGCAGATGCCCGGATTCGCCAAGATGGTCTTGTATTCTCCTTTGTCATTTTGATAATGCGACTCAGGACCCTTCACATCACAGTTATCAAGATAAGGTAACATATACTTAGGGATCTCAGGACTGAGAATGAAACAGACATCATCATGGAAAATTGGCACAGAGTTTGCCCAGCCCATTGGCAACATGACTAGCTGATATGCCCCAAAGGGAGTTTGGAAAGTTGTGAAGTCTCGTGAGGACTCAGCAATCAGGTGTTTGTCATATCCCACAAAGAGGTCCAGCATTGCACCACAGGCACGACCTGCGAATGACTCGGCAAGGTGGTCAGGAAACGGGGTGACTCTGGAATGACGAATAGTGACACAATTGAGGGGTTCAAGTGAATGGACTATGTGAAGTTTGCTGCTTTTCTTCAGGACACAGAACCACTTCGAGCGATACAAGGAATTTGATGGCTTATAAATGCCAGTTGCAATCTTCTTGTGAATGATCTCGCATACCTTGTTATAGATTCCTGGCAGGATTGGAATATTGCACTCTATCCATGGAGTATGGGGAATGAGGGGGAAATCCATGGGCAGGAAGAAATCCGGTCAGAAACTGCCTTGCTCCTTGTCCTCCTATGCGAAACCTTTATTCTGTTTGCACATGAAATCATCCATCATTGTGAGCTCCTTGGGCCACATGAATTCTTCATGTGGCTTCTTCAACTCCATGTGGCACTCTTCTGTATAGTGACTGGTGGGGACAAACAGCAGCAGATTGGGATCTATGGGCAGCATTTTGGCTAAGGGGTCACCAGTAATCTCGTGCTTGATGCAAAACTTTTCAGGAAGCTTGGCTGGGATAGCTCGGACCTTCTTTGCTACTGGCTTGTACTTTTTCTTGGTTTGTACCCTTTTTACGAGGCCAAATGTTGGTGCAGACTCGGATTCTTCCTCAGATAGATCAAATTCTTCTTTGTCAAAGGGGACGGGTTCCCCAGTAGATAGTGTGTATGGCATGAACTGATAATGTGGTAACTCGGCAGTGCTCGGGGTACAAAATCAGGGGTCGGAACTGTCGGATGTGAAATACAAAGATGATGGGCATGGTGACTTATTGCAATTTGAAATGGGTAAAGCGGAGTAAATATTAGAGGCAAGGTATGGTACAGCTAGCAATGCATTTATATATAAATTATGACATGCCTCCTTGTCATCAGCAGAATTGAGATTGGCATAGGCAGTGCAGTAAAGCGAGGACATGACAGGGTCATATTCAAATTGTAAGGTGACTGCTTCCAACCCCTCTAGCACCTCCTCAAGGGGGAATTAAAAGGACAGTGTGGTTGGCCTTGGCAGGGGTACATTGGGATCATGGAGACTTGCCCAGTATTGGGATCATGAATGGTGATGGTCTGGTCCTTGTTTCTGTAGTTCTGCACCATGGACTCCATGAGCATGTTGAATGGTCTGCCAAGTAGGATATCGTATGCCAGGTCGTGAATGATATGAATCTGAAGGAATAGGGTTATCTTGCTGAACAGACATGGTACATTGCAGGTAAGGCTGAGTGAGGGGTCCAATTCTCCATTTGCCAATTGCATTTGTAGGATGATCGAAGGGTCATACTGCAAACCGAGACTATGACATACTTCCTCTGACATTGTGATGATCTGCGAGCCAGGGTCTATGATGGCTTCCACTTCCTGTTTCACATCTACTATGACACTGATGGACCATAAGGCATGCAACTCTTTCGTGACTACCAACTACTGTAGAATGGATCCTTGAGAGACCAATTTCAGATATACCTCATAGGGATCGGGGATTACAAGCGAGTGTGGCGGGGGGTCCCTAAATGGTAATGCATCTTCCTCTATTTCCATTGCAAGTGCTGTTGTTGCAACTGGAGTTTGTTTTGGGGTGATAGTGTCATGCACGTGATTGCGGACCTCGGATGAGATCAAGAGCAGCTCTTCCTGGGATAGGGTGATAAAGGGTGTTTTCAGTGATTGAGTATATACCCCATCCACTAGCTTAGAGTCTACAATGGGGGCGACTGTCCTATAGGCGACTGTGTTCTTATTTTTGTCTGCAGGGGTGGTGAGGTTGTGAGTGGTTGGGGGTGCATATCTTACTTCAGGCAGGTTCATGAAGGGGTGGATAGGTGGCACAACAGGGGCTGCTGTATTAACTGGTGGGACTGGGGGGACTACCATGAGAGGTGCTGGCACTGCAACCAGGGGCTCTGCTGCTGGAAGTGGGGGGTTCATTACTTCAGGCATGCTTGGCAGAGGGACTGCTGCTGGTGGAGGTGCAACAGTTGCCATAGCTGCTGCCACTGTGCCATATGGGGGTCCTCGATGGGGAACTTCCACTCCATTAAACTGTTGTTGCTGGTGACATAGAGCAAACAGCTCATGCTCCAAGATTTCGATGTGAGACTCTGGTGATAGTGTTGCCAATTGACTAACTGGCTGAAGGTAGGTATTGCAGTTACTCAATTGCTGTATGTACTCATAGGCGTTGTACATCATAGCTTGTGTAGGGTTCATGTTTGCCAATATTTGTCCAAAACTGAGTTGTCCACTGTTGCGATGATGGTACTTGTTGAACTGTTCCTTAAGCCAAGTCCCTGGAATGTTGCAGGGCATGTATGCACCTGAGGGGAGTACGAGTCAATTTTCCTGGTTGTGGTGACATTTCCCTTCTGCGATATATTTCTCAGCTTCTGCGCAGTTACCGATATAGTGCCCTGCTTGCCCACAGAAGTTACAGTTGTTATGCAACATTGTTGGTCCACTACCTGGAACTGGAGGTCATGACAATCTGGGGCTGGGGTGCATCACCTTCATCATGGTATCTGCAAACCGTTTGAAGATCGGGGTGAGGTCTTCCAGTTTTACTGTTCCAGAGGCAGTGACTGGTGTATGGATCGAGCTTGAAGTTGTCACAGGAGCTGTTGTTGGAGTGGCACCAGTAGGGAGGGGGTGTCGAGGGGTACCATGTAATGTGAAGATGGCAGCATTATGAATCTGAGTGAATGTGTAGACATCATTGGGGTGCTTGTGGGGGTGCCTGGTTTCTAGCCAATGTAAGATATGCTCCATCACTTCCTGTGAAAAACCTCACACATATTTGCAACCTTGTTCGTGCTCCAATAGACAGTTCTTGGAAATGAGGAACTGTGTTATAGTAAAAAATACATGATAATATACTCCCAATTCTTCTGCTGTGCTAATTCCTTTGCATAATGTTTCCTCTATTAATGCCTCCATGTCTGCAACTGACCATTGGCATGTGGCGGCTGCTCCAGGGTATAGCACTATTACCGCATTGACAAAGTCATCATACATATGTGGTTCCAGGAATATCGGAAGTTGTTCCCAGAGGTTGGTGGTGTTGACATTGACATATCGGCAGGCTTGTCACTTGCAGTCTTGCATGTCAAAGATGCGGGCTTCACTTAGAAGGATATTTAGTTCTCAGAAGTAATGACCAAGCTCACATGGTGCAGAGGGAGAGAAGGATGGTGCCATGGAGTATCTGCATACTGGCATATTATGGGGTGTGATTTGTGCCATAGCAACTTGATGTGTTCCTGAGTCAGAGTTGGTTGTGATGGATGAGGGAGAGGTTGGTGTTGAGGCTGAAGGGGATGATTCAATTGCAACTGAGGTCCTGTATGAAGTTGCTGCCAACTACATGGGAGGGGTGCTTTGCTGTGTGGTGATCAGCTCTGGTCGCAGAGGTAATATCGCAGGTGTTGATCCTTCTAGGTCTACAATATCTGTTGCCTGTTTTCCTTGTAACCTCGCTGAGCAACAAATGGTCACTGTGTTTTTAGAATTGAAGGTTTGAAATAGCAGCTTAAACCCCTCATGGTGGGCTCCAAATGATGTGCCTGCCAACTGCTTGAATATGTGTAAACCAAGCAGAGTACATCTGGCAGAGATAGTGTGAGGTGGGAAAGCCAAATGACATTACCTAGTGAGTCTAGAAGGCAGCACAAAACCTTCCAGAGAGTGCATGCAAATGTCCAATGGGTTGCAAGAGGAGCGAGGTGTGTTGCAAGGCTCCTATTGTGGCCATGACAGACAAGGAGGGTGGCTGCTTGTGTGGCCTAACAATGCTATGGTGTGCAAGAGAACGAGAGAGAGAGCTAACACCGATCTGAGGGTTTCAATGAGTATGAGGGGGGTGGACCTAACTAGGTCATGCCAAGAGATGGGCAATGAAGCCAGATTGTATAAGTTAAGGCGAATGAGAGATGTGTGATCTGGGGGGGGAAAAGTAACTTGTCTTATAGTACAATACAGGTGGGCTTTTATAGACTGCAACCATACTATATGCCCAGTGCAATTATGGGGCTCCGCCAAAGCATGAGGCAGGCCTCCACACTTTGATTTGGCATCTTGGGATTACAAGATTGCATGAGAGCAACTCATGGGTGTATATCAATTTCTACAAGAAATAGTGTTTATGAGGATTCTCAGTGTGCTGCTAGTCCCAAACCCTTTGTGTGCCTTGCGGTGTTGTTTGCACCACATGTACTTTCAGTGCAAGTCACTGGGGCATGAGTTGCTGGTCTAGGCCATGCTCTGTTTGGTTAGCACTGTTGCTCGGTTGCCATTTCCATGGTCTTCTGCAG
>JASFDG010000377.1:6641-21515 GCA_036937095.1 Phaeolepiota aurea
GTTTCCTGACAGATGTTGGACGCATGTCCAGAATCACTGCCAGCACCTTAACATCAAGTCAGAAGTAATTCACGTCAGAAATCGCGCGACATCGGTCAGGTGAGAAATATTTCCAACAACGCTGGGTTGATCCGCGCAGGGTCACGTTACCCACGTTTTGCGGTCCCGCCTTTTCCCCGCCGCGCGTCTATCCACTGCATTCGAGGCGCTGGCCCAAATCCTAGTGTAGCAACCAACTTTTGAGCCCAGTGTTGCTTATAGACATGAAGAAAGATACATAATCCAACCATCCACCGAAGGTTTTCTTCCATCACGGAATTTGGCTCCACTAAACCCAGTAAGCGCCCTCGAGGCAAAGGGAAAGTCAGAAGACCGGACGCGACTTCACAGCTTGGCAACCCTGTATCGTGGTTCGATCGCGATCACAGCAAGTCAGCCGCTGCCACCGGGCATTCCCACCAGAAAAATAAAGACAAAACGACGGGTCTGGGTTTTTCCACGTCTCGAAGGCGGGGAAATGAACAGGTGTGAACATAATAATAGGTACCTTCCGGAACATGTGAGCATGAGGCATGTCAGATTGGTGGCTCATGTCCACTTTCCACGACACTCACATACTCATTTCCAAAAGAAAACGCGGCGTCCTCCATGTTCTGGAGGTCTCGGAGAGCCTCGATCTTCAATCGGCTTTATGGAAAAAAAGGCTTGGCAGGTCGACTGGGCTTCATTTCGACAACCCCCTTCTCTCCACCTCCGCACAGCCAGTCATGAAAAGCAGGCTGTGTTCAGGGATTACAATTCCACTTTCGGTTTCAGTTCCCTAAATCTCTTCGATGAATATTTGCCTTTATCGAGACGCAATCTGCAAAATCTAAAATTAGAACCAGTAACAACGCAACCTTGAATCTCGAGCAGAGGAACACACTACAATCTTTGAGCTATCCACGTTTATACGCTTCAATCGGTATTATTTTCCGATATCTGAGGGAAAGGATTGCTCTTCGCCCAACCCATCATCGCGATTCCGTGATCTTCATTTGGTCGGGCGCGCATCACTGTCCTGAAACCCCCTGCTGTGCGCGAGCACGCGATGGGGAGGGATGAAAATCTTAACAAAAACAAATCAACAGGACCCTTGTTTTTTAAATTAATCTCCTTGCACCAAAATTTTGCGTCTGAATTCCTCCTACCTAGGACCTACAGCCTCACACTGCCCGGTAGAAACGACGCCCGACAATCCTTAACCCGCCATCATGAAACATACGAACATTCACTGCTGGCGCAACCCTCCTTTCGTGCCGGAGCTCGAAAAGTACAAAGACAATCTCGCGAGGTCTACATCCCCGAGGATTGAGGAGGGAACAGAAATATAAGATATATCCCCTACCAGACGATCGACAAGCACCGTCCGCAAACGACGAGCAATCCAACGCCGCGTTCACCGTGCAACTACGTCACATGTTGGGCTTCCCCAGCGGTGGATATAAAGATTAAAGGCCCTGACGAACCGACAGCCCTTTCTGACGTCTTAGCACACTTTCATGTGTATCACGGTCTTCGTAGGCCGCCTTGTCTGCCACACTCACTATGAGGCAATGCCTGGGTAACGAACCGTCCTGTTAAGCAAATTCTGCATAATGTCGCGCTCATCAGAAACCTCCTGACGCCGACGGTGCGCCACAATTTCCAAGAGCACCATACATGCGCTGATCGACCGCCACCAGTGGCCAAAGCACCACTGTTTCGGTGGCAGTGTCTGCATTGATCTGCACCGCATCTAGTGTACATAAAGGATAGCTGTTAAGGATTCTGAATCACAATTGAGTATCGAGACAACCATTAACGTTGCGGTCATGGGGATTTCGGGATTTTGGTTTAGCGCCACTGATTTAAAGTGCAGGCCAGCTGGTTTTGCCTGAAACTGTCTGGGAGGTTCCACCATGGTGCTCCTGAAAGAGCGGAGACGTGGCTGTCCGACAGGCACCGACCGATGGGCGACCCTGGGAAGTGGCTACATTCATTCTGCCTTGTTGGGGTTAACCAGGGTGAGGACCTGATCCTGGGAAATGTTCTGGCGCTCTTGTCGCAAATCTCGTTCCGAAACGAGAATGTGTTGTTTGTCCAGATAGATTGGTTGTCCGTGTTATGTCAGCAATAACACCCCCTTTTTCCGTAGAACGGCCATTGGGGTGGCAAAAAGGAACAACTAACCATGGACATGTCAGGGATCACGATCTCCCTGTTTCCATTAGGAACACACCGCTAATATTATTCACCGAGCAAGTCAGGTAAAAAATGCTTTGTTGTCCTTTTTATTTTCCCTATATAACGGAGGCTGTTCACCTGCCATTGGATGGTGGACTTCCCACATAAAGCGCGCTCGATCGTCTCTTCCCTGATCAAATAGAATTGCGTTACATGTCCCTGTCCTCACTTCCCCTTCATAAACCCAGCACAATCCAGTCGGCCTTTTCCCTTCACTTGACCCCCTCCCAACCCCTGTCCAGTCATTCCTCTCCTCCCGCCCCCAACATGCCCAAAATTCCTACCAATAGTGAGTGCTAAAAAAGATCAAGCCTCATGCTGCTACAGTTCTAATTTTGCTCCACAGGCGTCAAACGCGAAGTTGATTTCTATCCCATGAGCTATGCTCCGGTTCATGATGACAGAGTCAAGATATACTCTCCTTACGCCGACCAGCTCTGCCATGACCCTAGTCTGAGTCTCTTTGACAGTATGGAGTCTTTCACGTCCCCCTCGTGGCACAGCAACGCTTACTCCCCCCCCCCAGCTTCTCGCGGTCCTCTTTCATCGAGTTGGGTGACATCTAGCGCACTGTGCTCAGAAAACGACACCTACGATGATTGTAAGTCGCTCTGGGCATCTGCGAATAGTAATAGGCTCACCTGCCACGCTAGTAACGCAATCTTTGACATATCTATCACACCCATATTGTGAAGGCACTTCGCCCTCTCCTGTCTACCCAGAGGAGCCTTTCGATAACACCATATTCTGGCCCTACGATCGTTCAAGTAGCTACAGCCCTACATACCCCTCCTTTATCGACTCTGCGATATCATCACACACATCATCGCCCTCAATATCCGTCACAAGCAGCCCACCGCGTTCTGATAGCAGCGGTATGTCGCGCTCTTCGAGCTCTGTGAGTTAACATGCTAAAAAGAATTTTAGCACCATCCCCCTCGCCATCATCGTCCTCGACGGAATTCACAAACGTCTTCGACTTTGACTTTTCCACCTCATCCAACGAGATCCCCGCCTCATGGCAGCTGAACCTGCTCTCACCCGACTCGCGGAAGTCCTGCCCCTCGTCATCATCGTCACCCTGTCCCTCCTTTTCCAGCATCGAAGACAGCTGCGATTCGAAATCCGCCGTCTCTACAGCAACGCCTCCCCCGGAAGCCGTTGAGACCGAGCGCCAGCGCCAACGACGGCGATTCCCATGTCTCATCCTCGGCTGTGCGCGCCGATTCACGAGCCAGTACACACTGAAGGTGCACATGGAGGCGCATCGGCCGAAGCCCAGGAGCTCATTCCCGTGCACGCTCGGGTGCAACGAGCGCTTTTCGAGGCAGCACGACCGGCTTCGCCATGAGGTCGCAAAGCACGGAAAAGTCTGCGAACATTCGTGTGACGAATGTGGCCGGTTCTTCTCTTCGCGAAAGACACTGGGCAACCACAAGTGTCCTGTTGCGCAGGGTAACACGCGATGGGTTACAAACTGAACCACTCCGGACTTCTTTTTTTTTTCTGGCTCATTTCTTGACCAGTTTGAACCATTTCTCCAAGTCGATTATTTCCTTCTGGACACGGACATTGAACTTAGCACACGGACGGTCAGGCTGAAAACTGACATTTCCTACGAACAATAATTGCTACGTACGAGTTTCTTTTCGATTTCTCCAAGGGTTGTTGTTACCGGGTTAATCTCCATACCAAAAAGGACAATGTAGGATATTAGCACCACTACGAAAGGTACATTTAATTACGTTAATAGTCATGAATGTTGTTGCTCAGAACTTGGCTCGGGTATGAAGATCTTAGCCGTTCACGGCGATCTTCGCGCCAGATTCTGAGGACGGCAGACACTGGCAGAAGCTGCGCTCTGGACGGGCCATACCTAAGGTGAGATCCCTGATCACGTGAGGAGGGAAGTGCTATCGCAGATTGCCGGATCGCCGGCTACCGGCGACCTTAACAGACGAAGAGTCCTACTTTGTCACAAAGACCATCAGCATTGTCCACTGGCAGCACACACTTGTCTTCCTTTTCTCTTGCACCCCGCTGTGCCCCGCCATGATCGAGGGAGAGGACTCCCATGTATGGCGAGCTCATCTTAAATTCGAATGTTGGCCTGGACCACTGCCCATCAACAAATCTAATAGGGGGCAATAGAGCAAATTTAGGGGACTTCCTAAAGATCTCTGCAATCTGACGCCTTGACAGGAGATGGCAAATAGCTATGCAATATGGCATCAGCCACGGCGTCTACGATAATTATAGCGCCCAACCTTGTTCACGAAGAAGAATGATATCCCCGAAGTACAGGCGACCCCCACCATGGCACCGTGTCTCGTGGCTCTATGTTCCGTGCGTTTAGCGTCAAATACCCATGTCCGTGTCCATCTGGCTTGACAGTAATAGCTTTTGGATGGCCCAATTTCGGGCTCCTGGGCCGGATCCCGCATCCTGAACACCATGCTCATGACACATGATGGTCCATGTATTACACCATGGGTCAATAAGTGCTCGGGGTTACCACCAAATATGTGTCTGCGCCGCGTGATCCCTTCATTACCGACGACGACTACGATTACGATGCAGAGGTTTCGTCATGGTCATCGAACATCAAACTGCTCACAATGCCAAGAATCCCACTTTACGCGACCCACATTTGCAGGTGCTTACCCAGCTTTGATTATGGTAAAGGCCCCTTGGCGATTTCCACCCCCATGTGGTTTTTAATATTCTCCTGAGGCCATCCATAGCTTGCGGACTACCCCATTATGCTACTGCTCGTTGCCGCCCTCGCCGCCGCTTGACGCCACCATCTTTGTTCTTACCATGGTACGCACGTGGGCGTATGCCGAGGCTGGGTCCTTTTAATAGCACACAATTCTCCGCCAACTCCGCGACTCATTCCATTGCTTCCTGCTGCTTTGAGAAGGGTTCGCCATTGCCAGCACCCTGGCCGGGTGAACCTTTCATGACACTATCCACACCTAACGGCTTTACCCCAGGACAAGTTCAATCCCCCTTTGTACAGCCCACGTTTCCTGGGGGTCTTTGGCTCGGCAGCTGATACATAATAGTCGACGTTGATGGCTTGGGCTGAGGTGTCCATTATACTCACCATGCTCCGCCATCTCAATCAAGTTCCCATTTCTTTTCCATACCCATTATCCATTTCCTGCCTCAATTTCGCCGTTCTGGCGTTTCAGAGTGGGCATGATCGGGTGTAGCGCAATCGTGTGGGGCTATACTACGAGCAACATGATTCCCCTTTTTTCTTCTTTTCCCCTTGTTGACGCCATCCCCTCGGTGCATAACTAATCACGGTATTGTTTGGTTGGAACGATGTTGTGTACCCCTGGATGATGTATCACTAGTGGGTCGCATCACCTTGCTCAATTCACATGCTTTCCCAGCATTTCCTGATTACAACCCGGGTCGGTTTCCTCTCCCACTGACGACGCGGGAACAGATCGGCGCTCGCGTGCACCACGGAATCACCAATGATCGGAGTAGGTTTCATATACATATCCCGAGGATGGAGAAGAAAAAAACGCGCTGGATGATAAGGAGAAACGATCGGTATTTTAACTAGTTATGAGCCGATTTACTGGATATTTTAGGCGCTTCGGATGAACGAAGTTACACTCAGAGCGCATCACCAGCGATTTGAAATGTAGGTATGGGGACGAGGCCAAACTTGTTAATTGCCCCCCTTCGTGACGCGGCAGGATGATTGTGTCGAGTTCGCCCTAACTAACCCCCCCCCCCCCCCCAAAGGATCCGGATGATTTTAATAAATATGGTTGCAGGAAGGCTTGATATGATATATATATATTGAATAAGGATAAAAAATCTGTGCAGTCTTGGCTCATGTACCTGTATCTGAATGAAGGACAGGGAAGAATAGTAAGAGGCAAAAATGGTATGTAAGAAGTACCCGTATCACATGCAATTTGAAAAATAAACCGAACTCCTGCATATGTAAAACACTTCAAGCTGAAGTAAAAATGCTGCCCAACATCCCAAAAAGAAATAGAAAAAAATTCAAACCGGCGAATCCGCATTCCACTGCATCGCCCTACTCCTGAAGCTGCACATCTGCTCAACCTGCCGCATCTCCTCCTCCCACGGGTATAGCTCATTCTCCTCATCCACATCTTCCGCCCGCGCGCCGGCACCCCACCGATTGGAAAACATCTCCGAGAACCTGATGGTGGGGGACAGCCGCCGGAGGGCCTTGGATATCGCCGCAGGGGCGGGGGATGCAGACGGTGACGGCGGCGACAAGGGCCACGACGGCCACGGCGGCGGCGTCGCAGGCGATGTTGGGCTGTTGGTGCCAATGGACGACCCGAACTGGCTCATCGGGCTTGACGGGGGCGTGGTGAACGGGGACGGGAGGATGTCTGCTTCGGAGCAGTAGATCAGGCACTCCGCTTCTTCATCCAGGTCGTCGTCCTCATCGTCGTAGGCTATGATGCCGATGGGTTTGATCGAGGCGAGGGCGGGGATTGACACGTGAAGGGCCCTCGCCGACTTGGATGGCTGAATAGGCGCGGATGGAATGTCAGGTTTCCGGGGACGTGTGCTTGGTATGTCTGCAAGTCCCAACGTCATCGCGGAAACAGACCCGTCGCTGTCCACAACACCAATGCCCAGCCCCGGTCCACTGCTGCTTTTCGTCTCGGTATTGCCCTTTGGCTTGTACACGAGGGCGCCAAGGCGCTCGGCCAAGCTGGCCCTCTGCTTGGTGCGCATGTTCCGCGCGAGGGCAGGACGCGGGAGGGTAACTGCGCCACTGTCCACGATTTCCTTCCACGGCCGGGTGGGCCAGCAAGGTTCGCCGACGGAACCCCATGCGGCAGCTGACGCTTGAGACCCTTCAATCGTGAACAGATCGTTGCGGAATTCCCTGAATCCGGGACCGGGCGCGCGCCCCAGGTAAGATTGCGAGGGCGAGATAGAATTGACGTTCGGAGGTGGTGAGGGAGCCGCTGAACGCCTGCCTTTGAGGATGAGGCAAGTGAGAGAGGAAGTTGAAGAGAATGTGGATAATGTCGAGATGAATAATGTCGAGATGGATTTGATGATCGGGTCTGGAACAAACTCGATATATGGCGCTGGGGGATCCATCCCTGCTTCACCGAGGTGAAGCGCGTAATTGATTCCTTGACCGCCTTTGGCGGGTGGGGTTTCTGGAGCTATATTAAGCTCGACAAAAGGCACCTTGGGGCGGCGAGGCTTAATGCTGGCCTTCACCTTGGGAATAGGTGATGTAACTATAGGAATATATTAGTGTGATGCGCTTGCGGTGTACAACCGTGCAGTCTCACCGAGATATGAGGCATTGTGGCCAATGTTTTGGAAGCCAGGATCGCTGGGGTGAAGCGCATAGTTGGGTCTGTAATGGGCGGCTGACTTTCCGACCTGAATAGTCTGCCTAGGCTCGACGGTCTTGATACAGAGCGCAGGAGCCGTCCTGATCTTGACAATGGGGGCGTAAGTGATCAACACTTTCTCGACGTATCCTCCTGGGACATCACGCGCAAGATAGATGCCAACGATGCGTGTGGGGGTAACATAGTCCAGGGTGGCGAAGAGGAAGAAGAGTTGTGCGGCATTAAAGAGGAGGAGGATCCCGATGCCCTGTAAGAAGGCATCGAGGGTGATCATGAAAGTCATTATTGAAGATAGAGTGTAAGATGTTTGATATAAAGTAGAGGCTGTATGATAGTATGAGGATGAGATGTAGGGTACGAGGTGGGGCGCTTCTTATACATCTCTGTCTGGCGGCAGACACTGTCCATTTGCTGTCGGAAAAAGGCTGACATCCGTCCCGCATTGCACAGAGTTCGATATGTCAGCCCATACATGAAGTGGGGCTTGCCTATGTCAAGACATTTTTTCATTCAGCCCGTATGAAGTCGTTGGCCTAAAGCGGCTGCAAGCGTGTTAGCATGAAAACGAGATGGCCGGGGCAAAGAGAAAACGCCATGCCAGTGCGTGACATTGCATGCCGGCAGTTGCGTGCACTTTGTATTTGTTTACTTGCGTGCACCCCTCGTAAGCACTTTTGTCAGAACCCATCCTAATGGTTTTTTTTATTCACATGTATCACTACTTCATTCCTAAAATTCCAGACCTTCCTGCGGATATGAGAACCCAAACTGGTGAATTGGCAGCTCCAGGGACACAACTACACATGCTCTGCGGATGGGAAGTATACCCCCTACATCCCACCAATCCCGAGTACATTTGGGCAGGACTGATTGCAGGGTACCCCAAACCCAGCCTCAGCCAGCCCAGCCTGAACCAAAAACATCGACGCTTCAGCTATTGGAATGGGATGGGTGGTCTGACGGGTAATTCGATCATGCATTTGCCAATGCTACTACCGATCATCTACGCGTTCACTGGGTTTGTGCGCATGGCGTGCAAGTGCGTGCAGTGGCAGTCGACTACTTCTGGTCTATGAGGACTTTGTTTAAAGTAAAGCCAAATGATTTATGGGATTTTTTGGGATGTTTCCTAGGATAGGTGGCCTGGACACGCGAAGGTGGATGACCTCTGCCTGATAATATATTTAAGTTATGATTTAGCTTGGATTTAGCTAACCTCCCCCATGATGATGCCCGCAACTTCACGCAAAACATACGCATTACACAAAGTCCAAATGCAACTTCAGTTTTGTGGACACATCGGCACGCACCGGCACACCAGTAGCACGGCGTTTAACGTCAAATGTGTGGTTGTTTGTATCATTCGCCACTTTCTTGTCCTCCTCACCCAATGGCAGAACGCCCAAGGCGTTCAACGCGCGTCTCTGCCAAACTTCGCCCACCCACGGAATCACAGCCAGCGCAACAGTCTTCTCGTCCCAAACCCAAGCCAAAAGCCCCAGATGCCGCCGACCGCAGCGCAGAACAGCTGCGCTTTCTACTGCAGAATCCAAAAAGCCCGTTGACCACGATGGACATATCTGTACGTTTCGTCTGACACACACACCCACACCCCCTCTTAGGGGATCAAAAAAAAATTCATGTCATACATACCCTTTTCATACTTCGCCCGACTATTGCTCAATGCAACCTTGCGCCACATTTAATAGGATCTCATTAATATCGGGACGTGGAACTTGCTGTCGGCGGAATCGCGCGTCTCCTTGATCAGTCTCCTCCCACCAACAGCCTTTGCTAACTTTGAAGTCCCTATAGAAATCGATCACCCCTCCCTCGCCTTGGGTAATGCTGTGGATATCGATCATTGTCCTAACGCCAACATAAACCCTAACCTCTTCAACGATCCTCATCTACTAGCCGCAGCGCATACCTTCCAAGACCATCTGCACACGGGCTGGCTATCTAAAAAACACATACAGCTCGTTCAAAAATTCGAAAGTGGGATTCGCGATGGAAGTCTCGCAGCGCCATGGAAAGACGAGGTTTGGGAGCGCGAGAATGCGATGCCCCAAGGGAAAGCAAGCGACGCACATTCTACGCGTAAAGACCTTGCTGGGTTAGTGCCCTTGCCTTTCCCTCTTGTGATCCATCCACTGAAACAAACTCCATCCAGAGGAGCTGCAGAGGTCAAGATGACTACGCTTGTCATGAATAACATCATTCGCACCGGGGATGTTCTAGCGTACAAGCGTAACTTTTCTGTTCTCGAGCTAGTTGTCGAAAAGGATGTCATTGCAAGTTCAAACCCTTACTGTATATATATGTCAATTTCTCATCAGGCGAAAACAGGTCCAATCCATTCACCCCATCACTCATGCATTGACAGTCCTAATTGAGCTTGGATCCCAGCGCGAGCTGTCACCACATCTACTCTCCAACGACCCTGGAGAACCAGACGACACCGTGCGATCCATGACCATCACATCCCCCAGTATGCTAGAAACCGCAATTCTAGATATCGATGGACGCGTCGAAAGGGGCAAACGGCCCAACGGAAATGCATGGAAATCCCTTACCATCTGGCGTTGGCGAAATGATACCCTGCTTGAAGGGAATGGGAGGGGTGGTAGAGATTCTCATGGAACGCTATTTTATCTTCGTGGTTGTTTTTATCACGAATCATGATAAAATACATAGGTTGGGAGGTCACCCAATTTCTCTATTTTTTCTTGTTTATTTTCTAGAAGCAGCTTTTTTCTTTCTACCGTTCTCGTCGAGGTTCAGTAAGTCGAGCAGAAGGCCTTCATCATGGAGGCGATGTACAAAGGCCTCGAAAAAAGGTTGATAATCGAAGCTTCGGTTAATGTGTTCCTTCTGTAGCAGAAAAGAAAGGGAGAGCAAAGCTCAAATCAGAAACCAAAGTGATGATTGCACACAAAGTGAATACATACATGGGCCCTCACACTCTTATTCATCTCGTCCTCGACAGCCAGTGTCGCGCGCATGACATTACGAACGCACTCTTCCCAAGCGCCCCCGAGCCTGTCCTCTGGCATCGCCATAATCTCCATGTCCCTCTCCATCCTCCTCGCGCCGAATTCTGGGGCAGACACCTCGCCCAGAGCGATGAACTCCCCATCATCGCCCTTCAGCGCATGCTGCGAAGCCTGCAACAGGCTCGGATCCACCTGAAAATACCCCCCATGAATACCCCAGCTTTCCGTGACCCCAGGAGGGGAGGGAAGGGGTCCAAGAGCGAGCAACAATAACCACACACCTTTGTCTGCCATCCGCTCGGCATGCGCCGCTCCAGCTTGCGTACGTCCCGCTTGAGAAACTCGAGCTCGTCGCTCGCCTTCTCGTAGAGGCTGTCGACGATGGCGAGCAGGCTGAACTTGATGTTGCTCCCCGTGTCCCCCGAGCCGCCGTACTTCTCCATCTTCATGCGCAGTGCAGGGCGCACGACGTCCATCCACCGTGCAGGCGGTGGCGCAGGGGTGGCAGGTGAAGACGACGGCGCGGTGGGTGCAGCCGCAGCATCGGAACTAGCAAGCTCGCCGACCTCGAGGGGCCCCGATTTCAGGCCATCGAGCTCCCAGACCTTGCCATAGGCAGGCACGTAGCCGATGAAGTGGTACGACTCCTCCCCC
This sequence comes from Phaeolepiota aurea, assembly GCA_036937095.1. Classification (NCBI taxonomy): domain Eukaryota; kingdom Fungi; phylum Basidiomycota; class Agaricomycetes; order Agaricales; family Squamanitaceae; genus Phaeolepiota; species Phaeolepiota aurea. Next base: position 17,947 of record JASFDG010000377.1, read on the forward strand.
ATGTCCTCGGCCGGCGCCTGCTCCTCCTTTGCTGCTATCCGTTTCGCGACGGGGCTTTTAGTCGTCGTTCTTTTTATGCGCTTCGCGGGGGGCTCGACGTCGCTGCGTTTTGCGAGCTGCTTGGCGCGCGCATCGGCTTTCTGTTTCGCTTTTTGGGCTTCGAATGTTGTGGTGGCGGCTACATTTGTGGAGCCACGTATGTCTGCTGGTCTGAGATATGTGATTGGTCAGTATACTTATGAAACACAGCCCCGAAGCGCTGACCGTGCAAGACAGTTGTGTGCCTGACGCAGCAGAGGTGAGTTGGTGATAGCAAGGCCTCGCATCTGAGTAAGAGTGAGTGCTTGGGATCGAAAGCTAATGGGACACGTACCACGGGTGACATCGACTCTGTTTCCCATCGAAAGTTGTCCAGCTCCTGCCCAACATTGATTGCAGGGCAGTTCAGGACAACATTGAGAATGGCATGGGTCGCACACGCGTCGTCGCTGAGCTGATTTGCGAACCATACATGTTCCGCTGCTGGATCGTTGAAGTCTGCAGGACGGTGGGCGTCCTTGTGCCACATGAAGCAGAAAATGAGGCCGTGGGGGTTGAGGTGATCAACAGCCCATGGCTCTATGTCATAGAGCTCGACGAGCTCAAGGCCACGAATGCCAAGCTTCCGTGTGAGTGAAGTGAAAACGCCTAAGAATACTTTGGTTTCCCCACAATAAGATGAAAGATGATATGAAAAGACCGAACCTGGATCTGATTCTAGGACAGCAAAGGGGCCACCTACGAGATCCAACGGGTTGTTGTGCGAGGATGGGTCTTGTCGTTCAGCCATCATGAACTTGAAGGTCGTTTGATCGGATCCCCGTGTTTCCCAAGCGCTTCCCCTGGTTTCCCCACATGCACAGCCGTTGTCTTGTCGGCAAATCGTCGGTGCTCCTGCTCAGCTGGTCAATTGTGGTTTCTCCGCAGCCTGCAACTATTTAAGAATCCTCTTCTCCCATGGCTGCCATCCAAAAAATTTCATCATGTCTCTGCTCAAAGTTTCTGGAAAGAAAATCGTTGACGAGGCTGGCAACGAGGTCATCCTCAGAGGCGCAGGTCTCGGTGGATGGATGAAGTATGTCTTCTGCCACCTCATATGCAACTACGTAACCAATCTTGGTTCATAGCATGGAGAACTTTATCTCAGGTCTGCTTTGGTATCTGCTTGAACGGAGCCACCCTTGACCAAATCTTGCTAGGCTACCCGGGCTGTGAGTTCCAGATCCGCGACGCGCTTCAAACTGCAATTGGTGCAGAGAAGTCTGCATTGTTCTTTGACAAGGTGTGCACTATCCAGTCTACTGGCATGCCAGCGACTCACTACAACGGAAATAGTTTTTGGAGTACTTTTTCACCGATGCCGATGCCCAATTCTTCAAGAGTTTGGGCTTGAACTGCATTCGTATCGCATTCAACTATCGTCATTTCGAAGGTGGGCACGACGTCCAGAGCCTCTAACGTTCGCCGTCTAACACCACCTTTCCATAGACGACATGAATCCTCGTGTACTCAAAGAATCTGGGTTCAAGCACCTTGACCGCGTAATTGACATCTGCGCGCAGCATGGCATATACACCATCCTGGATTTGCACACCGCCCCTGGTGGACAGAACACCGACTGGCATGCTGACCACGGTGGCCACATCGCAAACTGTACATATCACCATTATTACTTGCCATTGTCCCACTCATCTATGACATACAGTCTGGAATCACAAAGACTTCCAGGACCGCACCCTGTGGCTCTGGGGAAAGCTCGCCGAGCACTACAAAGACAACAAGTGGATCGCGGGCTACAACCCCCTCAACGAACCCACAGACCCCAAACACACCCGCGTCATCAAATTCTACGACGATGTCCATACCGTCATCCGTGCCATCGACCCCGACCACGCCCTTTTCTTCGACGGCAACACCTTCGCCTCTGACTTTTCTCATTTCGGCGACATGCACAAGAAGTGGGACAACACCGCCTACTCCATCCACGACTATTCCAACTTTGGGTTCCCGGGCTCCCCACAGGCGTACACGGGGAGCGACGACCAGAAGAGGAGGCTCCGCCGCAGCTACGAGAAGAAGCGCGAATGGATGGACGAGCGCGGGCTGTGCGTTTGGAATGGCGAATGGGGCCCTGTCTACGCGAGGAAGCAGTACGACGGCGATTTGACGGAACCCATCAACGAAGTCCGGTACAGGGTCTTGAAAGATCAGTTAGAGATTTACAACGCCGTAAGCATATGTCATCTATACGGCAGCATTTCCCTGACGCGAATGGTATCCAGGATCGTCTCAGCTGGTCTATCTGGTTGTATAAAGATATTGGGTTCCAGGGGATGATCTATATATCGACCGACACAGAGTACATGAAGCTCTTCGCCAAATTCCTCGCCAAGAAGCACCGATTGGCGATCGATGCATGGGGCGCAGACGATGCCGCTGTGCGACACATCTACCAGCCCCTCATCGACCACATCATCGCAGAAATCCCAGAGGAGAACCGCGCGCTCTACCCGGCGCCCGTGTGGAAGCTCACTGATCGCATCACGCGGCTGAGCCGCAACATCCTCGTCAGCGAGTTCATGGTGAAGGAGTGGGCTGAGCACTTCGTTGGCAAGAGCGAGGCTGAACTGGATGCGATCGCAGCCAGCTTCAAGTTCGAGAACTGCTTGAAGCGGGAAGGCTTGAACACGGTTTTGACGGAGAGCACCAAGGCCCTACAGTGAATATCGAATTTGGTTGTACAATTAAATTACATTTGTATGTATATGTGACAAGTACTAAAGGTTATAAATGCAGTCTAGAATGTGATGACGATAGAGCCAAATGGGTTAAACACCTTAGGTGGTAAGCAACTTCCTTTGCTAGGACCTGCCAGAGTGAAGACTGCTCAAGTGTTGCTATCATCAACAGGTGACCATGGCCTAGATTCAGAATGAATTCTGCCACCTGCTTGCGACACCACTATACTTGGAGTTAGCAGATACCATTTGGCATCGCCCATGGCGCATGGCTGTGGCGCACCCCATTCGCAGACCAGAAGGGCGCCATATCTTGTGGCGCACAGATGGCCTCGACCGCTGGTTCAACCCCACCACCATTCCGTTAATCAAGCTCCTGGAAGCTCCCTCCAGGGATTATCGCGGGTTACAGACCACAGTTTTGTCAATTCCTTTGACCAGTCATGGGTTTGGGAGCACCCACAAGATCGATTTGCCATGCACCGTCGCCCTTGTGACTGTGTTCAGCAGCGGTTGAAACTAAGCAAGGGGAGCCAATTTTTTTTTCGCGTGCCACCCGATAAATTTCCATTGCTGGAGTGTCCCCTGCCCGACTTTGCGGGTTTGGGGCTAAATCTTTGCAGATTTGAGACGCAGATTGTTGGAATTCCCGGATGATTTCTGTAAGCTCCTAAAGGCCGCCTTGATCTCACTTCGCTAGCGCACAGTCATTGTCTAACTATTCCTTCAGACATGTCGTTGACAGATTTGCTCGTCTAAGAAAACCCGAGTACGACATTCCAGCGATGTCAT
>JASFDG010000378.1:0-21493 GCA_036937095.1 Phaeolepiota aurea
GAGGGAGGGTCACTAAAATAAAATTTATGTGAATTTCCAGACTCACAAGCGACGGTGCCAAACGACCAAGCTGAAATCAACCGGGTAGGCTCAGGGACACGGACCCAGAACGACGACATCTTCCAGCTAGAGTCGAAGATAATTGTTCGCTCGATGTTCACCCAGCATTCCAAAAAGTCCTTGTCTGTGTTCATTCATGGGCATGGGTCACGGATTGATAGCTTAGGATGAAATGTACCCACACTCCATCATAAACTGGCCATCATCTCCGAAAACATGTCCCAGCTCAGGTAGAGCGAGGAGCCACTCCATGGTCCACTCCTTAGAGCCATCTCCCCATGCACCAGTCCACTCAGACTGGCCCCATGGATTCCGCAAAATGACAAATCGTTTACCCTTGCACTCCACTGCCCGGAGAATGGAATAAGCGTGCCCGCCCATGAGCCCATTAACCCTGATGAGGCTGCTGTGGTTATCAGCCCGCGAACCGTCGAGCCCAGGGAATGAGCAAGAAAAAAGGCGATCCTGATTGGCTTTAAGAAGCTCCTCATTCCAAAACCTATCAGGATCAAGGATATCCTGAACAACGGTAAGTTCTCAAGACTTATCATTCGGATGCAAGTAGAAACCCACGTTGACGCGCCAACTGCTGGAGACACCTCTAAGATGGACAAGGCGTAAGTACTACAATCTGGCAGGACGTGATGATCGTACCCTGTGAGATCTTCTATAGCCTCTCGCGTCTGCCCACCGTCAAGCGATTGGTAATCGCCATGCAGTTTCGCAAACGCTTTCTCGATCAGGGGGACCCAAGTTTCTCCCTCAGTTGCAGATCTCGCAAAATAGAGGGACTTTCCGGACAGCTGTGCAGCTTCATACTTGTCTTTATCCCCGTGATAGAGTTCCTGTTCCGAAGGAGACAGCTCTTCGAACTTTGGCAATGAGGTGAAAAGCATGCTTTGACGACAATCTTAGTCATGAACACCAAGTTGAAATGAATAGATGTACATACTCATCAACTACGACTGAGACCCAGGCCTCATCGCGGAAGAAAATAAAGCCGTACACGCCCACCTGTTCGTCACGCTACAATGAGGGTTTCGATTCAGAGAGAGCCTCAAGTTGTCATTGGGGTATTACCCACAGCAACACAGCATTTCTCGATCAAGCCGTCCATAGTGGTCATCGTGGACAGAGCTGATAAGAACCAACAGTCTCCGAGAGCGCCTTGAACGATGTCGTTGGAACCAGTGCCATCCATAAAGAACTGGGGCTTCTTGAAGATCTGGGTGACACGACGTACTCCAGACGGGCTCAGGGACCCGTTTGGATTGAGTCCGTACAGGCATTGTGTCCTGTCATTTTCAATGTCGAACTCGATATCTCTAGCGAAACAGATTTAGACCAAAAAAAGGACGAAGGATCTGGTTTATTTTACCTAAACTTTTTATTACTAGCTAGGCAGCTCTTCACGATGGCATCGACTTTGGCCTTGCAACTTGTGATAGCGTTTTCCAGTTCAGCAGTGACCAGGAGCCCGCGTGCGTCTTGGTCTTTGGATAGTAGAGTTTTATTCTTCTTTGTATCTTCCTTTCGCTCAACAGCAGGGATGGTCTTGGATTGTTCTTTTGCTTTAGCAGCAGCGCGACGGGCGGCTCTTCCCATGTCGTCCCTTGGGAGAGAAAGCTGTAAGTAAGTTCTCCGATCAAATGATAAAGGAATCGTACAAATGATTGAGACGCTGCAAGTCCTGTTTGATTGGATGAAGGGATGAAATGAATATTGTCGATAAGTATATAAACAACGTTTGGTGCACATCCTAATCAGCGATTTTCCTGTTTTAGGGTCACGACGGCATGGGTCCAATCCTCCTCTGGATATCTGAGATCTTGTGGCTGAAGGGGGCCGTCGGAACCGCTGCATTCCAACAGCGAACGTGGACATGCCCACCTGGAACAGGATTATCTTGATTCCGATCAATTGTACCGTTGCAAAGCCTTTGTGTCCTGGGAAATTTTGATGATTTGGAGATAGTATCAAATCATAAGAACTTGAAACGGTGATCAAAATCGCCCGCTCAAAGTCTATCTATCCCATGATTGAAAGTTCCTATTACAAACAAGGTCAGAATAGGCGAAAATGACCAAGTTCACAACGATCCTAGTATTCTGGTGAGAGTGTGGTGGATCAGGTGGTGGTGGTACTGATATAAGGTCATTGCGGAATCGGAAACTGCCACAGTAAATTATAATATTTCTTTTTGTACCTCGGATTGCTAACCCATTTCTCAGTTAAATATAGAAAGCATTAATAACCTGCTTCCAATATATCATTTCTATCGCCAGCTGACTTGCCGATGCGAAATGTCAACACCTGCCTACGACCCAGAAAATCCCCCGCGTCCCTCGCGCTCCCTGGAGGGGAGGGTCGCCATTGTGACAGGGGCTGGCTCACGTGCTGCAGGCATAGGCAACGGCAGAGCAGCCGCCATCCTACTCGCGGAGTCTGGCGCGCGCCTCATTTGTGTCGATCTGAACTTAGAATGGGCACAAGCCACAGCCGACATGATTGTCAAGGAGTTTGGTAAAGAGAGAGCGGTGGCAGTACAAGCCGATGTTTCCGAAGAGGCAGACTGCAAGCGCATCGTTGACACTGCCCTCGAGAAATTTGGCCGTTTGGATATTTTGGTCAACAACGTTGGGATTGGTGGGCCCGAGGGCACAGCGGTAGATGTCGACCCTGCCAAATGGGCGAAAGGTCTGGAAGTCAATGTCACGAGCATGATGCTCATGACAAAGTTCGCAGTCCCTGCAATGGAACAGAACAAGCAGGGGAATATCAGCGGAAAGGGAGCCATTGTCAACATCGCCAGCGTCGCAGGATTAATAGGAGGCACCCCCGCCCTCCTGTACCCTACTAGCAAGGGTGCTGTAGTGAATATGACACGCGCCATGGCAGTCCATCATGCTCCCAGCGCCATCAGAGTGAACTGTGTGTGTCCAGGTACAGTTCTATTCTTTGTCTTGATTGAAGCTTAAGACGATCCTCCGTTTTAGGGATGCTTCACACCCCAATGGTGTATAGTCGCGGCATGTCCCCGTCGATCAGAGATGCACGCAGGAAACGCAGTCTCTTACAAACCGAAGGCAATGGCTGGGATTGTGGCCTGGCAGTCCGTTTTCTAGCCAGTGACGAAGCCAGATGGATGACTGGCGTCATCCTTCCAGTGGATGCAGGAGCGACAACGGCTACGGCTGGCCAAGGAAATATTCTATCAGCTATGTTATCCAGCGACCCCAACCTCAAAAGCAAGCTGTGATATGCATACAAAGAAAATGGTAATGTCCTGTGTATTATCATTCCCTGATCCAATATCTTGTACAGAGTATCAGACAAAAGAAAGTGATGTACATTTACAGTTGACCAGAGTTATAGGTAGGACGGGGCAGTCCCGTTATTACATCTGTTTTGCAAGCTCCATATATTGCCGCTGCTTTTGACGCCGTAGCTGGCTCCCGAGCGTAGCGGGCGCCGTTTTATGGGTGTATATGCGAAGTCCTAGGACGATGGAGTCATCTGCATCTGCTGGCCTCGGACTAGACAGCAGTCCATAGTTCGACGTGCTAACGCTACCAGAAGGCATACTCCCTACTCTTGAGGGGTTGGATGATGTCAGTGGCAGGGCATTGTCCTTTGCATGACTGAGCAAATCGCTCGCGGTCGACACACTTTCAGCATCGGCACTTAACGCATCGTCATAATTCGACGAGCTGTGCTCTGAGCTTTGTTCATATCCTAATGATGTTTCCTCCTCAAACGTGCCAGTGATAGTGAACAAGTCGGCTTCAGCTTCTGTCGTAATAGCCAAGGAGGTGCTGTTCGTAAGTTCCTTCGTCGTTGCCGTTGCCGTGATGGTGGTTGTTGACGTCGAATGTTGTTCTACATGTGTAGTTTGCGTGTCTGAACGCCTCGGCGAAATTGACAAAGCATCCAGCTCTCTTAAATCTCGCCCTGCCAAGATTTCCATTGGAATGGGCAAATTCGTGAGTTGTTGCCTGAAATGAAAACAACATTGATGCCTCCCATCAGCAACACGCACAAGGTGAGATACACGACAACGCACTGAACATCGAAATCTGAATGATTTTTACGAAGTCAGTGGGGAAAGGTATCGCAGGTGGCTAGAGATACTCACTTGATGCAATTGATTGACTCTTGGCACGCTCCGTAAGCACTCGGGAGAGGGTGCGATCGTCTTTGGGCCCAACATAGAGCTGAAAATAGACATCAGTCAACAGTCACATTAGATGAGGACGGCCTTGTCACCGATTCATCAGCCTGTTCACGATCCAATCGAACCTCCGCGGATTACAGTCAGCAACGCCTGGTAAGCGGAGAGAATGGATGATGCTTTACATGTATCACATATTCTCCAGCTTCTAGATCCATTTCCAAATTGACACTTCGCATGTGGGTTCGGCCTTGCGAAGATACACCTTCGGCTTCGGTATCCCCCTTTTTGAAGATCACAAAATCGAAAGACCATACATATCGACCTGATGCACCTCGAAAATACCTATCATCGAGTTGAGAGAGTACGATCACTGCATATGAGGGCTGTGATAGGGATATCGTAACTTGACAACATCTCAGGTTAGGACCAGGAGCAAGGATTGGGTATAATGACTCTAGATGCTCACAAGATACATCTCCATAACTCCATGCAAATGGCGATGACCGCACGTAGACTTGGAGCCAATGTGAAGACATGATCCAAGTTGAATCAAACAACAATGTACGATCTAGCTCCTCCCAACAATTTAAGAAATCGGTATCTGCGATAACGATGTGAGTATTCCAATGAATGCATGCTGAAATTCGAAAGACCATTACATTCCATGATAAATTCACCATCTTCACCAAAGACATGTCCAAGTTTTGGGAGGATTTCTAACCATTCTGAGGTCCATTCTTTAGAGCCGTCCGACCAAGGGCCAGTCCACTCAGAGTCGCCCCACGGGTTCCGGAGGACCACAAATCGTTTCCCCTTGCACTCAATCGCACGCAAAACGGAATATGAATGTCCACCAACAAGCCCATCCATGCGGAGAGCCGTACTAGAACCACTTCTCACCGTGTCCAAAATCCGGAAGGAGCATCCGAAGAGACGATCTTGGTTCGCCTTCAGCAATTCTTCAGTCCAGAAGCGATCAATGTCGAAAATATCCTAATGATCATGTTAAAATGCTGCCAATTCAGGAAAAGGAATGATGCAATCACCTTCGTCGCGATAACGCTTGACACTCCACTGTAGGAAAAAAAAAAGATCGCTGGTGTGAGCTATTGATTGGGAATGATAGAGTTTCGGGAATGTACCCAGTCAGATCCTCCACGGCCTCGGACGAACTTCCTTCATGTAAAGAATAATAGCTCCCATGGAGCTTGGCGTAGGCCTTCTCGATGAGAGGGACCCATGTTTCTCCATGCGTGCCCGATCTCGCAAAATATAACCCTTTACCGCTTTTTCGAGCAGACTGGTTGTATTTTGCTTTGTCGTTGTGGTAGAGCTTCTTTTCCGCATATGACAGTTCATCAAACTTGGGAATGGAGGTATACAGCATGCTGCGGTGGCAAGGGAAGCGTCAATGAGTTAATAAGCATTCGCGGAAGTAATTTTCTTACTCGTCGATAACAATTGTGACCCACGCTGTGTCTCGAAAAAATATGAAGCCGTAGACGCCCACTTGTTCGTCTCGCTAGAGTGGTAAAGTCTTATGTTAGTCTCAACAATCCAGAGCTATAAAGAAATTTGAGCGCACAGCAACACAGAACTTCTCGATCAGCCCTGGCGCAGTCGACATAGTCGCCAGGGCAGAGAGAAACCAGCAATCACCAAGAACACCTTGCACAATATCGTTTGAGTCGGCGCCATCCACAAAGAACTGGGGGTTCTCAAAGATCTGGGTCACGCGCTGCACGTCCGATGGGAAATATTCAGCCGTAGGTTTGAGGCCATGCAAACATCGTTGTTCGTCATTCTCGAGATCGAATTCGATATCCCTACGGCCCCCCAAAACCATATCAGAATGAGCATCCGAAGTGATTTGATTCCCCTTTTCGGGATCCGACCACGCCTCTCACCTGAACTTCCGATTTTTGGCACGACAATCACGAGATATGCGAGCCACTGTCGCAGCACATTGTTCAAGTGCTCTATCCAGTTCTGCTGTCACTAAAAGAGCCGGAATATGCTGCTGGAAAGAAGCAGCCTTCGGCGATAGGTGGGACGTTACGACTGAGGTGAGCCAATTGATCGCTGAAGTCATGAAATGTACGGTTGCAGCCTAAATGGTGTTGTGTGTGGTGTAGTGGCAAGGCGTGGGGTTTTGACGGGTGGAGGAGGGTACGAGCGCTAATTCCCTGCTAAAACAGATCAAGAGTTTGAGCACGGTTGACATGATGATCAGTAAAGGGATCTGAGAATGGAATTGAGTCCTTCGTATGTTGTGATACGCGGAAATTGGCAGCTGATGGGAACACATTATCATACGTTATGACTCATATTGAACATTCCCCGAACATTGAAGGTCAGCAGAATACAATTGGAGGTTGTTAATATCGTACAGGTGCTTCCTTTTGTAATAACTTCAGGTACTCTCAGCCTCCATTTCAGTTCTCAGCCGACCCACAACAGCAGCAGGGGCATGCGCCTTTGTGTAAACACGCAAGCCCAAGTAGATCGAGTCGACATCCGCTTGTGGGATACCGTACTTTATGGTTGGTACGCTAGGAGAATCGTCGTCGTCATCATCGTCTTCGTCTTCGTCGTCATCGTCATCCCCCGTTCCTGCTTTATTACCCGTAGTCGGAACTTTCTTAGCCTTCGCTGATGTTTCTCCAACAACGGCGGAAAGGGCCTCTCCAACTCCACTGAGGTGTAGAGCTGATTCTGCCTCGAAGAAGTCGCGTTCGATCAGGGTTTTCACGTCAGTAGGGATATAAGGTGCATCAGCCCTAATCAGTCGTCAATCCCGGGTGAAAATCATCGATGAACTAGGACGAACTCTGAATCAAAGTCTACAGATTTTGATGAGACGATATGATGAGCAGTGAAGACTTCTCAACTTACTGATGGCTATCGAACGGCTCTTAGCCCTTTGGGTCATGATCCTCGCCAGAGGGCGCAAAAGGACACTGTCGACTGGGTCGGGTGCCTGAGAGCAGGCGTTAGAAGAAATACAAAATTATCCGGCATCTAATGCGCTCACTCCATCGCTTGTGATGACGCGGTCAAGCCTCACCTGCGTGTTGATGGATGATCAGCAACATTGTAGTTGCGGGCGAACTGAAACTCACATGGACAATGTACGTGCCAGCGTCAAGCTTGACTTCCGCATTGACACTTCGCAAGTACATTCGGGATGCGCGTGATTCCGCATAGGTTTCTCGCTCGCCCTCTTTGAAAATGATGAACTCAACCGACCAGAGTACAGGACTAGCGATGTCTTTGAAATATCTGTTGTCCATCTGAGATAGAACAATCACAGATTCTGTTGAAGCAGGAACAGTAACCGAGACTTTTAAATAGAAATATGTGAACCTGAAACCATCGTGGCAGAGGAGGCAAATGTCACTTACAGGCAACATCTCCGAAAGACCAAGCCGAGGGCAAAGGGCGAACTGTTACGTTCAACCACTGCGATGCCATGATCCAGCTCGAGTCGAAAAGCCTCGTCCGGTTGATCTGGGTAAAGCAGCTCAAAAAGTCGCTGTCTGATGCAAAAGAAGATTCAGAACGCCCAATTTACCGGGAAGACATAGCCCTCTCACATTCCATGACAAACTGGCCATCGTCACCAAAGACATGACCAAGCTCGGGAAGGACATCAAGCCACTCTTTGGTCCATTCTGCAGAACCATCGGACCATCGTCCTGTCCACTCAGTCTGACCCCATGGGTTTCGGACGATAACAAATCGCTTCCCCTTACATTCAACGGCTCGGAGGGCAGAGTACGCGTGGCTGCCTATGAGTCCTTGGACCGTCACGCTGCTCGAGCCACTGCGGGAGCCATCCAAAGCGTCAAACGCGCACCCGAAAAGCCTGTCCTCGTTGGCCAGGAGCAACTCTTCTTCCCAGAAGCGGTCAACATCAAGAATATCCTACACCTACGTCAATCACAAGACTAGGGGTGGAGCTGCAAGGCTGACCTGGCTTTGGAAAACCGTCGAGACACCGCTTTACGGAATGGAGAGATGTGTCAAAAAGATGAATTACTACACGACAGGTTAGGTGGCTTACCCAGTAAGGTCTTCGAGAGCTTCGCAATCCTCACCGCCGATCAAGTAAGAGTAATTGCCATGGAGTTTTGCATAGGCTTTCTCGATCAGAGGTACCCAAGTTTCAGCAACATCGTTGGATCCAGATTGGGCGAAATAGAGGGATTTCCCCCCCTTGCGGGCTGATTTGTTATAGTTCTGCTTATCGAAATGATAGAGTGCTTGCTCTTCGTATTTGAGTTCTTCATATTTTGGAACTTTTGTGTAAAGAAGGCTGTAGAGTAGACGCTTCGTAAGTCGATCATGGATAGTGAAAAAGATTGGCGTACTCGTCAATGATCACCGTGACCCAGGCACAATCACGGAAGAAAATGAAACCATAAACGCCGACTTGTTCATCGCGCTATAGGGGTGGATGTTATCAACATGTAATCCCCACTTCCCAGTATCGAAGGAACGCACAGCGACGCAGAACTTTTCAACCAGACCGGGGAAGCAGGAAGCTGTCGCGAGGGCTGATAAGAACCAGCAGTCACCGAGGACACCTTGCTTAATGTCATTCGGGTTCGCCTTTCCACCCACGAAAAACTGAGGGTGCTCGAAAATCTGGGTAACGCGACCAACATCAGCTGGAGAGCTGCTGTCCTCCCCATCTGGCACGATGCCTATCAAGCATCGCGCTTTGTCGTTCTCCAAATCAAATTCAATATCTCTAAGCAGGTCCGAGGATCCAATTAGCGTCGCCTTTGCTAGTCATAAGGTCGATGGTGTTTACCTGAATTTGCGATTTTTAGCTCTGCAATCAGCCGCGATTTGAGCAACCTTGTCTCGACAATCGCTGAGGGCCTTATCGAGCTCTTTCGTGACAAGAATGCCAGGCTTCCTCTGGCGGAAGAGCTTGGTCGTGACTTTGTTCGTCCATGTCTTTTTACCCATTGTGTAGATTGCAAGGGGGCGAATATCCCTTGATCAAAATTTGAGGATATGGGGTGGCCCCTCTGTCCTATAACTGCCATTTATGTAACCGAGCCCATCGGGGTTCGGACTGATTTGGCTGGAAACATAAAAGAAATATTCGAGAATCGGAGATCCTAAGTTTTCGCAGCGCGCTCAACCATTGATTTTGACAAGATAAGGACTTTGGGTGCCGCACTTTCTCTCGTTGTGTTTCCACGAGATCACTTGTGATAACACATCTGATTTGAAATTTATGACTGGGACCTGTGTTGTTTTTTCTGACGAGGAATGCAGGGCTCACTTTACACAAGAACGTGGTTACGCTCCTAACCATGAAACCATGATTGTTACAACAGATCCGCCGGGTCGCCTTCACAGCAAAGTAGTCAGCTGAAAAAAATGATTGCGCGACCGCCCCGATGAGAGCGGACGAGTTATAAAACCCCTATATCAAGTCCAAATTAACTAGGAAAATACTTATCATTAATCTCATTGTTTCAATAGCTAATTGATAATTAATGAATTCGCAGAAATCAAAATAAAACATTTAATGGTGAAATTTTTTTCCGTATAAAAGTACAGTGGGTATCATGTATAGATGCAGATAGATGTAAGTGCGTGGGTCGATAAAGGTAGATGTGTGAGCTAGAAGGATGCAGACCAGGAAAACAAAAAAAATGAGAGGCATCACAGTGGCAAAAAAAAAGGATTGAACAAGGTTTTTGGCCCCTGGTACTCCTAGTGGTCAACGTCCATCTCCTGGTTGGCCCGCACACCATTCTCCAACTCACAGTCTACACCTGCAACGCGCACCTCTCCAACAGTGCTTTCGTACGCGGGAGGTTTATTTGACTTGGACTCCGCGGTCAGAGTCAAATCCTTCATCTCCTCCTCGTCGTCACCATACCTTCCGTTATCGCCCACTTCAATTTCTGCCTCCTCAGGTAATGCAGACACGACGCTCTTAGGCGTATTGTATCTTGAGCCAAGTGACATCGATCCTAAGCCAATCGCGCCAGGACTAGGGGCAGCGTATGTAATAGATGTATAAGAACCACCTGGTGTGGAAGGGATACTCGACCCCCAAGTCGTGGACGATCCCGAAAGGAAAGGCGAAGAAGGGCCGCTCTCGTCATATTGCGAGCTCCCGCCGCGACGGTGGCTAAACTCAAACTCAGGTCCATCGATGGAACGCTCACTAATCCCACGACCGTCTTCACCCCCCTCTTGTGTTCCTCGTTGGAGGCCAACAGTGCGAAGGCGGCCGACCCATCTAAACAGAAATTAACTTTAAGCATATAAATTCAGAGGGTAGAAAAAGAGGACATACGCGTCGGCACGATCCAAACTATCCTTTACAACGCTCGTCACGCCTCTCATCATGTCCAGACTCTCCGTCGCCAAAGCGAGAACCCTCTGAGAAGCGACAATAGCCATTCCATTGGATACACCACCGGCACCATTTGCTTCGGCAGTCCCTTCTGCATGTCGTGCATGGTTGTTTAATGATGCCCTTGTAACCCTCGGAGATGATGAAGCTAGCGGAGAGGTAGCCCGTGATGAAGGACCTGAACGAAGGTTATTCTCTGAGGATCCTGCTCCACGTTCTCTGTGCGCGGTTCTCCGATTCCCACGTCGTACACCAGTCCCAGACGCCGCTGCAGTCACAACATCACGTTCCGTAGAAGGTCCAGGACCATTACTCGCGACGGTAGCACCAGCAGCGCCTGCTTTACTTGCCCATCGCTGTGGCAATTTAAGAATGAACCCTCTCACTCTGACCCGTGCAGGTTCTGGCAACGCTCCACCGGCATATTTACTCACGACGTCTACCACCTGACGAATTGTGAGAACAATATCCCGCCGCATGTCAGTAAGCTTTCGCATATGGTCTTCGGAAATTTGTTGCGTACGACCTGAAGGGGCTGGAGGGTTGGTCTGCAAACTCGCCGTGAAATCTCGTAGGATAAGTATCTGAGCATCGATATGACCTGTCGCGTACTAATGACGGCATTCAGGTACGTCGTGATGACGATGAAGACAGCGACGTACTTGTAACCAGTGCAAGCAATACTTGAGCCTACGCATGCTCTCCTCGCTAAGTGCGGCACTGAGACCACCAGCTTCAAGCAAGACAGCTTGCCATCGACTACGACGTGTGACTTGATGCTCATCGGAGGCCTCAGAGTTACGACTGTTTGTGGGTGATCTTGCCCTCTGCTGAATCGGCGTTGATGATCGAGATGATCGAGAGTCCGGCGGAGGTGGTGGCGGTGCGACAAAAGGGCTATTTGCTGTATTACAGTTGTCAATGGGGTGTAGCAGCTCATGAGGATAAAACACTTACTCTCTAACCAACTGGGAGTTGCCTTTTTGCCGTCCTCTTGGTGATTCTTCACGCTATCCTGCTGTGAGGTGGACGTCTCCTCTCCTGATGCAGGTTCTCCTGGAGAATGCATGCTGGCGTCTCGATCCCAAGTGTTTTCGATGGCAGACCCATCAAGAGTTTTTGTCTTCAATTTCACCCGTCCCCGGTCGCGATATTCTGGAGACATTCGTGAACTACTCTCGCCATTTGAGGGGCAACGGTATTTGTCGAGCTGGGGAAGATATAGTAAGCCGGCAGAGTCGAAGAGTACGGAGTGAGAGTAAAATATAGTGGGTACAGCGCTAGACCTCACAGGTGCAGGCACAAATATGCTGTATGTCAATCTGCCAATCGTGAATTGAAATTCCGTGGCCAACCAAAACATTGGGGTTTCAACCAATTCACATGGTACATTGAAAGCGGGAGCGGAAAAAAATGGCGATGACGCAAATTGAAACATACTCGGTCTAGCTGTCGACAAGCGAACTCGTCCAACTGATTGACATTCACAGGTAATCTTTCAATAACAGGCCGAGAGATAGTCTTCACACTGGATTCCATCATCTCCGCACCATACTGAGAATCACATGACACATAATCAGGATATTGGGGGGCGTTTTAAGTTATATATGGTCATACCTTGACAACGCGGGACGATGCTTTGCCTTGCTCATACGTTCGAAGCGCAGTTTTTACAAGAGGAAAATGAGACATTCGAGAGACGAAGTCTGGGGAAGCAGGGGAGGTTGGAGGTGCATCTGAAGCTGTTATCTGAGGCTGCGGTGAGGACGGCGAGACAGAACGAGGTGAAGCAGGGTCGGGAAGAGAGGACGAAGAAGGTGAAGCATTCGAAGGGGGAAGCGCTGGTCGGGATGTGGAGGCTAAGGGCTTCAATCAGAGAAAGATCGATGATAAAATACAGGGTCAAGATGAATACTCTTGTTGCGCATGTCACCGAGTGCACGAACAGCGATCCTGACACTTTCTTCCTGGTCATCGAGGTCGCGAAAAGTAGAGGGACGGGTGTCCATGGCAGGGAGTTGTAAAGGTAGCCGTGATGGTGGTGGAGAGGCCGCCGGACTTGGTGAAATCGCAGTGAAAATCCAGCAAGCACATGTGTGGTATTAGTAGTCGCATTGAAGCATGTGAATTAACTCTAATAGTAAATATAACCAAACAGTAATCTCACCTTTTCCGGCCTCGGCCACTTCCCTTGTCTTGCACCGTTTATTACGCGACAGACTGACAATGTCCAAATCATCGAATGTACAGTTATTAAAAATAGGGTGGATACAGAGCAATGATTTACCTTTCCAAACGCTGATCTCACCTGAAAAAATGTGGCGCACCACCCCCACACCATCAATTGCAAACACTGTCAGAACAACAGATTTCAGGCAGCCACAGACAGTGATCTCTATTCGAGTTCCAAAATGTATACACGTAAAACCTGTATACCTCTCTACATAATATATGATGATGTCGTTTTACGAAATTCTGCAGAAAATAAAAAAAGATGAACCGAAGCAACACTCGTCATATCCACGCCTTCCCTGAACCTTGCCGGACTCGGATCTCCGTACCAAATGCTATGTTGACCATATAATAGAGGATATGTATGATTGTGATTCGAATAAATGAAAGCAGATTGATTTTACTCGGTCTGGAGGTGGATGCGCACATGCTGTCCCAGATTATCACGGCGGCTGAAGGATTTATTGCAGCCCGCGTAAGGACAAGGATGGGCTATAAAAATCCAAGTTCATAAGGGGCCTCCTCGTAAATAAGAGCATGGTGAATGATACGCACGTTTATCATGCGTATGAATACTTCTAACATGCCGCTTCAAGTGCTCGCCACGCACAAAACATTTCCCACAACCTGGAACAGCGCACACATAGGTCCTCGCACCCCCATCAGGGCCAACCGTGGTGGTTGCGCTCGGAGTAATGCTCACCGCTCTCCTGGCACGACTCGTTCTAGAGCGGCTGGGCGCAGGCGCGACCGTCGCGATTTCCAGACCCCCAGTGGGAGCAACGAATGGCACCTTCCTCCCTCTGCTCTTCTTGATAAGATTGGGGACAGGCACGGGCAAAGGGATGTGGGTGTTCTTCCTCCGCGTCCTGGTCGACGACCCCCCTGGACTAACAACGTAATCGGAGGTATCTCCGTCCTGGTCCTGATCGGCATCCTCAACGCTTGTCGACGATCTCTGGGTGCCACTACCCACGGTCCCGGTGCGCGGATTCGACGACATGCGCGAAACAATCGCGAGCGCATGTGCAGCGCTGCCTTTCGCCTTGCCTTTCTTCACCCGCTTTTTATTACCTTGTCCCTCGCGCTTGGACTCGGAGGCTAATTCAGCTGGCGAAGGAGACCGAGATGGGGCACACGATGGTGATCTAGACGGCAAATAAACATCCGAGTCCGCATCAGACGAAGGGGCATCAGAGTCATCACTGCTCGTTTGGTTGACAGAAAATTTCTTCCCACTTGCAATACGGGCCCTTTTTGCGGCTCTAGTTCTACGGCCCCATGGGCCATTCGAAATGGGCGACATTTCATGGCCAGTATGAGTGGACGAAGAGGACCTTGAATGACATCGCTTTCGATCAGACAATCTAGGATCAGAGAGATGCGGAGGAGTATCCCCATCATCCCATCCCAAAAGCCCCCTTCCAGAACGAAACGAAGTATCTTCGGGATCCATTCCCAGAAGTGAGGAATTACGAATGGGTGTTGCATGCTCAAAAGAGAATCGAGAATCAATTCCAGGCGATACATGTGGTGACGATGGAGACAGCAGGGCGGACACAGATGGCAGTATGGGGTGCGAGAGACTTGACGATAGTCCCAACGCGTCGTTGGAGTAAGACGCAGTAAGGTCTGATACAGCAACATATAGGTTAGGCGGTGCGGTGGCCTGCGGCTGTGAGATTCCCATCTGATGAAGGGCTTGGTTCGCGATAGGACTAGTCTCAGTCGATGGGGGGTAGGTAATCGACCTATCGCGCTGCCGTCCCAGGGGTGACAACGGATAAAGATCTCGCGACTCTGTCGTGTGCCTCCTCATGTGAGCATAACTAGGCGAACCTAGATCTCCCGAGCCTTGAGCATACGGACTGAGTAACGCCGCATATCCCGCCCCTGAAGTCGATTGCGGAGAAATGTAAGATGAATTCATAGGCACAATATACTCTGGCGGTCCTCCAATGGGCCCAGGCGGATACGCCAGTAGCGACGGCGAGATGCTGATCTGCGGCGAAATTTCCTGTCGGCTTCCCAGCATTATACCACGCGCCATGGGGATGGTGCTCTCCGGCTCTTGACTCCCACCAGTCTCCGAATTCGTCGAAATAGTCTCCGGCGTGAAGACCGGGTCTGAAAAGATGCACTCGTCATCGTGGCGAAGGGCCGCCGCGGGGGCTTTGTGGTACTCAAAACCCGTGAACCTGTACGAGCCATCTCCGACCCACAGTGGCGGGAGTGGAGTTTGATCCCACTGGTCAAAACTGCCAGCCGCCCTGGCATCCATATCCTCGGCGGCGGCTGTAGTAAGATACTGTGCGACCAACGATTCTGCTTGTCCTTGAGAGAACCTAGCAGAGCCAACAACGTTCATGTTGACGAATTGCTCGGTATTCGAAGGTAGCATCGAATATATCACGCAATCGATGCAATAGGAGTTGCGGATCTTCAGAAACATAAAAAGCAGGCTGACACTGCGGATGACATTCCATCCAAGCCTGCATAATATTTTGGACGGATACACCCCAAAGAGATCTAGTTAGCGATGCAATCTATTTTGGCGAGAACCGCAAGAGAACCACGCAAGCCAACAAGCTAGACAGCGACAACTGCACAATTCGCCTATGTCCCCATGAACTCAGAAAGGATATTATAGAGAGAGCTGGAGAGCTTCGGGACCAGGTGCTAGCCTTTCCTCGTCGTGTAGTGGTGGTCAACGAGAGAGGGGTGGTTAAAAAGAGTACTGGTGTGATCGGCGCAAATTACATCCGAAACGGGCGGAGGTATAAAAAAAAAAAAGTAACAGACAAAAATGACATTAGCCCACCGCGAGGGTCGAACTCGCAGCCTTCAGATCACGGGTAGGAACACGCTGTGATGACCCGCCTTAAAAGTCTGACGCTCTATCCGATTGAGCTAGGCGGGCTTATAAATGCGCCAACACAAAGTTTCTACATTCTGAAATAGAAAATTTCCCATGATGGGCACCGATTGCGTACATACTAAGCCCATTCAAACGACTCATCATCCATAAGATCTTCCGAACCACTATCGTGAACACCTAGGAAAGGGCTATCAGCCAAGGCATTACAGAGATATCATGAAACACACCCAACAATTCAAACCGAAGCGATTCTGAGCTCAACAAGATATCACTTAAAGCCAAGCTAGCGCCGTCGTCCTCGAATACATCATTACCACCAAGCTCTGTGGAAACTAGTAGGAGCCTAATGAATTACAAGAGGTATTAGTCTGCCACATACTTTTGGGCGGAGGTGTTAGGGGGTTGTTGTCTTCATGTTCATTCGCATTCTTGAAATCATCACAGCGTATTTTATCGTCCCCGGTGAAGCTGTTTACAGAATCGGCCGTATAAACCAGAGACGGAAGCGGAACAATAGGCTCAGTGAAAATCGTGTCAAAAGAAGATCTTGGTTTCTTTGCCGTCGACCTTGGGGTCCCAGCAGTGTATATGCGGTTCACAGGCTTGCGAGGCGTTAGCATAGGCAAGCAGAATGGTTCCTCTTCCGCAGACGAATCGAATGTCTCATCTATAAGCTGAGGTGTTTATAATCGCGAGTCAGGAGCTCGAAGAGATGATGAAATGGAGAATACACAAACGCGTGTTACTTCATTTTCAATAGAATCATTACCACCATTTGGAGCGTCGATGGCTTCAGAGGGTGGGTGGTGGGGAGAAAAAGGTATAATTAAGCAATTATCTATCACCCCTTCATCTTGAGGATTTAGCTGGACTTCTGAAAGCGGCTCCGCAGCTTGAGTTGGGGTAGAACACACCAAGTGCTCTGAAGGGGGTGTGATTTTTTGTGTACAGCCCGCCATGAAAGTCTCGAACGTGTCGGCTTCGGGGGCTAGAGCTAGTTCTAGCCCAGAAACTGGAAAAAGGATAAACTGCTGTGCGAGTAAACGATGCGAGGTGGATGGTTTATGATTCGACGTCTCTTGGCTGAACTGGGGACTGTCCAAGGTCGCATCTACATCTTCACCGGGATGATCAGAAGCAGGGTGAACCTTGGATGCTGATATGTCAGATTAATGATTACGAACTCGAAAGGAAGCTTACATCGAAACTAGTGACTTTTGTAACCTGATCTGCCCCAAAATGTGTTAAGCCCGATTTTGTGGTGTGAATGTTATTCTCAAGGATCGCTGCTCTTGAGGATAAATCCACCCCTAGTGCCTTCATACTTGCAACACCGTCAGAGAGAAGTGAAAACGATTGCCGCTCCGAATTGAGATGGCTCGCAAGAGCGATGTTGGCTTGCGAAGATAACCCTCTGTAAATCAACGATTTTGATTTGAATGCCGGGTTAAAAGTGCTGGCGAGTAAAACCGGTTCTCGCAGCTGCCTGATATGGAGCGGGTGATAAGCTGCCGCAGTAATCAATGAAGGTGGCGATTCTAGCTCTCCCTGTCGCAAATGGTAAGCGCTGGTAAGTGAGTGAAAAATGCAACCAACATTCGATACTACCACATTATTTTGATCCTCGATGCAGCTGGGAGTCCCAAATGAGTCAAGATCTTTTAAACCAGCAAGCTTGAGCAAGAAACGGAGCGCATCTTGACCCGTGAGGCCGTTCCAAGAGTGATGAAGTAGGTCAAACATTTTAGATCTCGCCATAGCCACCAGCTGTTCCGTTGCTAGTTGGCGATAGTCAGAGGTGCCGTATTGGCGCTATAAAAGATACGCTCAGACGGGCGGTTTAGAGGTTGGCTTATAAGGACTAACGGGAAACCTTTTCAAGTCATCTTGTCGATGAAGCAGACGAGAGGCCAGGGACAACCAGTGCTGCTGGGACGATTGGAAATTGGATAGCAGGTCGCAATAGGTCACTGATTGCGTATAAATAGATCCCTGGGATCGTAAATTAGAAACGTCGCTCTTGATTGGATAAACCTGGCCTACGCCTGGGTTGCTTGCGACCGTCTCACTTCTTGCAAGTAAGGCGTGCGTTGACAAGGCCAAAATAAGGCGCTCAAATCTAACACTCGTTCAGCAGGTATGATTCTCAGAAAAGCATTAGACATACTGTGCACCGCTACACTGCTCAAGAAGGGATTTTCGGACAACCACATCCCTCCACCACCAGCCCACAGGTATTTCTGACGCATCTTTCCCCTTAGCTCCCCCACCAGACGAATCCAGAATTTTCGAGGACGGAAATACAGAGCGATGTCTCAGAACTTCTAGGTATCGCGATAATAAATTCCGGAAGGCCACGCTATCGGAGGGTTGCATACATGGATATGCTGGGAGCACCTAAGTCCTGACATCAGTTTGGAACTGCGCTGGGCCCGCAAACCTCTGGTGTACGTACAGACCTAGCACCGGTTCGTCCACCTTCAAGGCATCCCACGAGAAAATAAGTGATATCCTCCATTGACCTTATCCTTTCTCGCGTTCCCCGTGATTGAGGATTGAATATATTGTGGTCATACCCTGCTTCGTTCGCCTGCGGATACTCCAAAATGTGTAGGTGAATAAGAAAAGTAAGAGGGCGAGACAAAGGCGTGACAGATACATCAGGGTTGAACATCTTGTATTTTCGACATCGGCGGTCCTCGATGGTATCGTTAACGTTTGGGATGTCCGAATTTTAGGATGAGGGTTCAGTTACGGATCAAGAAATTTCAAACAAACTATCACACACAAGGACCTATTTGTGGATACCACTGGCAGCAAAGTTCAAAATATCGGTACTTGTTCGTTTGGCAACACTACGTCTAACTATTTCGCCATTCATTCAAAAGACCCTCTATAAAGAAGTCCATTAGCTGAGTTTTGAATCTGAATCACGGTACTTGCGTTTTGGGTACTTCTGGATTAAACAGCCTCCAACTTGAGAAGTGCCTCATAATCTTCGGCCTTGACGAGCTCGTTTACCTCATCCAGCTTCCCTTCCGGAACCTTGACAAGATGCTCTTCACCGTCTTCGGTGACAAAGCCGATGACATTGATACTAGCACACTCAATGTCACCTTTTCCCTCATCCTCTTTCAAAGAACGTCTGGTACGGTAATCTGCGTCCCAATTACCAGACTTCCATGCCAGATAGTTTGGCCCGTTCCAAACACTCGCACCTGTAATTGTTCTGTAAGCATGTGTCTTTTTCGGGACAGAGCAGCCAAACTCACAGATGGATCCACCAGAGGATCCGACTCCACTGGTTTGAGTGGTGCAGGTGTCACCGTAGGCATAGCCCATCCAGTACGGGGTCAAAGGCATGTTGATATACTTCACCGACCACCCGTAGTTGCTAGGCCATGTGCAACAGGTATATTCGGGAATCCCGTAGCAGCATCCCCAAGAACCACCACAATCACGGGAAGTATACGGGCAAATGTCTGCAGCAAAAGCAATGCTACTGACACTGAGGATGGTGATGAAAGCAGCTTTGAACATGATATGAGGCAATGTAGGTATTGAAGATTTGCTGAACACTCAGTTGGATCAATTCATTGCCATAGCTGGGGCATTTATACTCAAACCCATGATGTTCCATGTTTGTTCCTGCAGTGAGATGAGCAAAAAAAACTGGGGCTGATTTTACGAGAATAAAACGCACGAAAATTCCGGGCCTTCAGCAAACACGTTAACAGTGTCAGGCAAATAGTAGTGCCAAATACACCCATTTCAATTTTTGAAATGGGCGTCGACTTTCGGAATTAAAGAGAAGCGCCGCTCCCTTAGTGCAAACAAGATGGAAGCCCCCCTTGACTGCGTGGGCATCAGGAACATTACCATCGAGGACTCGGATTCTCCTTGACGCCGACCTGGTCCTTGACAACATGCTCAGTGCGCAGGTCTAGGTTTAAATTTGCGTGGCAATCCGATTAAAACTGGATATACACACGAGAGCAACGCCCGGCTCATATTAGTTGACTGGAGCAACTTATCGGAATTCTGGATGTGAGCGCCAACAAGTTATATTTAGAACACGGGTAATGGAACGGATTTTACGCGACAGTCAGAGTGAGGTTATTAAGCTCAAGTACTGGCGATGGTCCGGCCTGATACGGGAGCTTGGTATTAACAGACATACT
The DNA here is from genome assembly GCA_036937095.1 of Phaeolepiota aurea. Classification (NCBI taxonomy): domain Eukaryota; kingdom Fungi; phylum Basidiomycota; class Agaricomycetes; order Agaricales; family Squamanitaceae; genus Phaeolepiota; species Phaeolepiota aurea. The sequence continues at coordinate 19,917 of JASFDG010000378.1, forward strand.
TTTGTCACACAGACATGACAGATAAACTTACCCCAATCAAATGATAGCGCCCAACACTCAATTGTGCCCTGCTGTTCGAGGGGAAATAGTCAGGCGCGGTGACAGTGAAGTTCTGATATGGGCGCCCAGGCTGCTCGTGTATCTGGGGTTTGAAAGTGCCGATAAACAGCACCGTCCCGAGTTGCTCATTAGGCGGCGCACAAGGGTACGGCGAAGTTACAGGGCAGGACTGAAGACCAATCGCTATTCCCACTTCCCGAGAGCCCTGGATGCTGTTCTAAGTCGTCCGTTGTCCAGAATTTAATAAGTGGAGAGCATATGTGCTGTGGACGTTACTTACGGGGCGGATAACTTGAACAACAAATTTATGGCCAGCGGTTACAGTGCCTCCATCTGGAGGGAATCCAATGAAGCTCCGCTGAGCTCGTGCGACAAGAAATAGCAGGCTTGAAACAAGAATGTGAACAAGGACTCGCATCATGGATGGGGGAGATGTTCTGCTGGTCGAAATCAGGGATTTTATAGGCCTCCCCGTTCCCTAACCATTCAGGACTGGATAAGCATCAGCCATAATGGAGGGAGGGCCATGACATCAGAGATTACAATCAAAATCTTCACACAGCGGCGTAATCCATCCTCTGATCAGCAGGCAAGGCAAAATGGACTGTCTCACTGTATCCAGCGGGGTCATTCCTGGTCATGGATGGGAGTATGGATGGGGAGAATGAATCCGATGTTCCAAGTGAATGCCACTTGTGCAAGACATCTAGTATTGGCAGGCGATCTAAACTTGGGAAGCCATTTCCGCCCTTGTACCACCCTCCAACATTCAATTACTCTGTTGAATGGAAAGAAGATAGGGAGAGTTATGGAGCAGCTAGCAAGAAGCAGGAACTCCTTTGTAAGGATTTCCTGATCTATTCCCTGCAAGCGGCGGCCAAATAGAGAGTCAGATGCTCGTCAATGTATGAAACCTTGCCTGTTCCGTATTAGCAGTATCGCGAACATGCAATATGACACGCGAAGCCAGCGTGCTGTGGACCACCCTCTGTAATCTATGGACGCAAAGTTTTTCATTACTCTGGCATGCCAAGGGGAGGGGATTATCTCACGAATTCAAGAGGTCCAGATATTCGGGCTAACATCACGAGAGTGGCTAGTCAGATCGTCGTTTCCATGGAGGCATTGAAGCAACCCTGTGGGTGCACCTACCAGAGCGGCTAGAATAATGCTGAGATTAGCTACAGAAATTACTGTCAGGTAGGTTAGCTATTACAGGATCTGAGGGTATAGCAACTATCTCTTCAATGATCAGGATACGCGGTCAAGTGCGGTTTATACCTACAATTAACGCTGTGCACAAAGATTATCACCAGAACGAGAAGGGTCACAGTGACGGCCTTGCCACGGTAAACCGGCTCTGTCAGCCTTTGCATGGTCGTTTGCTGAGGTGCAAGTAACTTAACAAACGGCGCCTTCCCTATGCCGCGCTTTGCGCCCTCAGCGACACCTAACTTGTAGACCATGTAAGGCAATGGTTACAAAGCCACTTGGCCAGCAACCATAAACGCAGAAAA
>JASFDG010000379.1:0-21480 GCA_036937095.1 Phaeolepiota aurea
TTGGTGGACGGCTTGGGCTATGGGATATGAGGGGGTATGGGTTATCAGGGGTATGGGTTACGAGAGGTTCGACTGTAATCCACTTCAGGATCGCGCTTATTATGTGACATTGATCGCGTTTTCACCATGAATATTATTGACTCTAATGCCCTCTAAAAAAAAAGTGACGGCGCACCAGCCATCATGACTCGGAAATGGTTCACTAAAAAAGGAGGGCATCTAATTCGGCCGACAGTTCCTTGTGCTTTCGCTTAAATTCCTAGAATCCTCATCATGATACACATATTGAAACGAAGGTGAAAATATACGAACCTCGCATTTGACTTCCAGCCGATCACGCTCTGCTTCGAGAGCTTCCAGCTTGCCTTCGAAAGTTGTCGCCTTACTTTCGAACACCCTCAACCTTTTTTAAACAGGAGGATTCTTTGAGGACATCCCATAGGCAAAGGACAACCATACTTTTTTTGGTTTGAGTCCAATGTAGTCTTGACCTTCTCCAGCTCCTTAGCTAGTGCAATCAGGGTGCGCGACGCTTGGAGCCGCTCTTGGAGTTCCTGGATCTCTGTATCTTTTGCTTTGATATTGCTCTGGTATATTTTATTCTTCTGTTCGGCGGTGGTCAGGCGCGCCTTGGCTCCCTCGTGTTTTGCATGAAGAGATGCGCTAAGCTGTTGATGGAACAAGATGAAATAGAAATAAATAACATAAAAGAGGGGAGTAGTATACCTCCTTAATGCGCTGCATTCCTCTCTAGAGAGAGAGAGAGATGAGGGTGTCTTCCATATGGATCTGGGTAAGGTACTTATAGGTAAGCCCATAAGCACTTTTAGTTACCCAAAATGGCAAATGGTGACCGTGGGAAGGGCTAGTGTCTGAAGGAAATTGTTCATCGATAGGCTAGGTACATCAGCGACTGACCAAAGTGTTCCAACGTGTTCGTCCAGGTTCAACCAGATCTCTATTCTATACATTGCAGATCTTATCTTTGGTCATATCACTTACTCTCTGGACCTCTTATGGTTGATCCAGTTCCCCAGGAAGGTCCGTACAAACCCATAATACTCCGGAGTCATTTGCTCATGTCGTCATAGAGTTGCCGATTCTTGAGGCTGTTATCAAGTGCATTCTTTTCTATCACTCTCACATGTTGCCATCTTCTTAACACTGCCTCTTCATAGTATTCGAAACAGGCTGACTGCACTCAAAAAGAACCGTGGCGAGTTCATCAAGTCTTCCGATGTCAACACATTATACCAGGCGGTGGTTAAGCAAGGTTTGTCAGTGCTAGTACTTCATAATGCTCATCACTTAGTGGTACTTTGTCCATCCAATAGTCACCAAATTGAATAACGTGCGGGATGACAAAACTACATATAACAATCGTCTCGATACCACACTGGCTGATGTATTCAGCCTGCTATCCCTCTTCTACCTTACAATTGGCAAGACAAGAGACACACCCGCGACTTATTGCCAAATTGCTTCCATGCGCGTCAGTACCTATAATTTAACCTTGTCACCCCTCAGTCTTACGATTCCCCTATCTTCGTCAATATTTTCACAGCAAATCCTGAACCATATGAATGAGTCTGCAGTCTACAATGAAACCGATTTAGCGCCTTTCCATAAACGGTTGAGTGAACTACGAGCGATCGTCCAACATGATTCCGAGCACGGGAAACACCCAAAATCCTTGGTCAAGCTTCTGGAGCGACAGCTAAACGAATGCGGTCAGTTACATCGCCTGTCTTCTATAAGGGCCCTCTTACCTTTCCGACGAAGATGCCATTGTGAAACAATTACAAGAATCACTCGCAGTCCTCTCAGTTGAATTGGTTCCTATTCATCAACGATTGGTGACGATTCGTCGGCAACTCGTTACTTTCGCGGCGAAAGAAGGTTCACACAAAGCCGAAGTAAAGCCTTTACTGGAAGAACTGCGGAAGATCGATTCGTTGAGTACCTCTCCTGTTTGACGATGTCTGTCACCATTGTTTACTATCGGAGTCAACCTCCTTTGGAATGATGAACACTGATACCAGTTTCGTTTACTACAAATACAGGACTCGTGTTGATGGCAAATTCCTTGGACCTGGTGGCGTAGTACCAGCCTCGCAGGCCATATGCTCCTCACTGCTGGAAGAATGCTTCGAAATTGTACAGGAAATCAAAGCACACGAGGACTCAAAGAACGTACATTCTTCGCTCAAGCCAATATACGATAGGCTTAGTGAAATACGTGCAGAGCTGGAGAGCTTAGTTATGACGCACCGATGGAGTCTCCGTGAAACCGATTTGTGGAACTATTCCCTGAGCTTGCAGGAGATTGATAAGATGAGGGTGGACGGCAAATTCATTGACTCTGAGGGTGACAGACCTCCAGGGCAATATGCAAGTTTCCAACCTTGGTAGAGTAAGCGAGTGTCATTGAATGTATTGCAGGTGCTTTTATATCTCCTCCGACGCTGCTATGGTCTCATTTATCGCCTTCTGTCGTCGAGTGAACCCGTATCAGAAGAGCTTATGCCAATTGTACGCACCTTATCAGGTCTCGCCAAAGCGGCCACGTAATTCATCCTAACTTTTAGGCAAACAAACTATCGACAGTAAAGAAATGTCTGACCGAAGTCCTCAAGTACGGCGGACCGTTCAATCCTCGAGACCTATATCCCGTAAGCATTAAAGCCACTGCAGAATGTGGTACTCGCAATTAATGGCTTTGGCCGTTATGTAGTATCAGCTTGCCTTGTTTCAGATTGATTCCTTGCGACGAGATGGACGATTCGTAGGAATTGATGGGTCCATCCCAGAAGGCCAAGGCATTATTAATGCGCACCTACATGAATGTCATGAACTAGTGGGCATGGTATGCCATCCCTATTCTGCTCTGCCCGATTCCTCCGTTTGATACCCCTGTAGTTGAAGGAATCCATGGATGAAGGGGAAACTGAGGATGACGACGACGACGAATATGACGACGATTCTGGGCCTGATGACCTGGGCCATTGACGGTGACATATAGTATATGCTATCGCGTGCTCACTCCGACACGACTATACATTATCATCTTCTAATCTTGTTTTCCTTAAATATTCTCATTTCGTGGTACAAGAAGTAGCCTAAAAGATATATCAACAATAGACCTGGAATCTTTTCGAACACCACTACTACACCATGTTGGGAATTATAAGTAGTGTGAGATATGTAAAATTATGCATTTTGACCTTTTTATACATCGCTCATCAGATGCACCCAAAAACAACTGTACATATAGAAATTAGGTATCCTACCAGAGTCAGAAAAAAACAGGAGGCATCAATGAAGGGAAGGAAATTAACACTGATTGTCCACATTTTCAAAGGTGTGACAACAAAATTTGGTCAAAAGACCCTTCTGAACATTGGATTCCACTGGGGGGATGCTTAGATTACTACTAATCATGGTAACAGGAGAGTCTCTAAATTGAGCAAGATGTAGGGCCATATGTCTTGAGGCAGCCCCGCATTGGAGGGAATATGTCTGGAAGGCCTCAGAATGTAACAATCCACGCAGACAGCTTGCCCTGGCCTCGGACAGTGAACCGACGAGTGCTCGAAAATCTATAAATTCAAGCATACCCAAATTGCATAGTGCCATGTATCAAGTTGCAAAGATTGCATCAGAACCTGGGGCAGGCTGACCAGAAAGGTGATTTGTTTTACAATTCCCGACATGGTATAGTGGCAACCCTGGTGACAGGGGTAAGCCGACTCGGGTTCTGTATACTGTTTATACTAAGTGTGATCCTTAACTTACGCCACATCCCGCTCTATCCACTCTAAGGAAGTGATAATTCAGTAGTACTACTAATTCTTATGGTCTTGAAGGCCAATATTTGACTCCCCTACATCACGCATATCTATCTCCTGATGGGGTCAGACAAAGCTCTGGCTTGGTCAATCTTCTCCCTGTGCAACGGTTTCGCACCATCTAGTACAGCACAGTTGCTGCCAACCAGGATATCTTCCTGCCATCGCCTTCCGTCTTCTACGATTGTAGACGTCATCGAAGGGCGGCGTGACAGCGTTCTTGAGTTAGAGGGCCCAGGCGTGGCAAGAGGTGATTCTGAGCCATGAGCATTGATATTGCTAATTGCCGACATGCCACCTCCCATGGGCAGTTCCGACATTTCGTCGAACTCCCGTCGTCTGCGCCTTCGGTGAGCCATCGGATTCAATATCATCGCAGCAATAATGACCACTGCATCAAGAACCTGAAAAGGATATGGATTGGTCATAATCATAAGCAACAGAGTAAAAGGATTTACGTACGATGACCAAAGTGTAGGTCACGGCAGCAATTGCGTCGAATTCATCTTTGAAAACCAGCGACAAGTCGTTAAAGACGCCCCCCAGGATGTCTATGGACATGAACACCAAAGAGATTCCAACGACCTCCTTGTGTTTGTATATTTCCCAATATTGCGGGAATAGGCCAATAGCAATAATGGCAGAGGCCAAGATACCGAGAACCATTGCAGGGATATGATGGCCTCGGTCATGCGAGGGACGGATGACTAGGACAAACATTAGCTCAAAGGCACCGCATACGGTCATGATCAGAAGCGTAATTAGAATGGACTTGTTTTTGGACCATCCTCTGTCGTAGAACTGGCACTAATAGGGTCCAACGTAGCATATCAGCACGTAGTGATATGAGATAGAAATAGGACTTACTTGTCCCCAACATACCAATGCTAAGAAGCCGAATAATTGGGGTTGTACAATTAGTGGGATATTCAGATCCTGAAGGACAGCGTAGGCTCCCAGGAATACGGAACTGATCCCCCATAAAAGCCTATATACAACCATCCAGTCAGCAGATTGAGCAATATATCATCAAACTCCGCACACTAGGTATGGGGACAGTCCATTGGTAGAGTGATGTCGCCAGCTTTTCCACACCTGGGGGACCATTTGCCCAGTCCAGCAGATAGTGCCTGCAATCACGCACCAAGCCAATTATCAGATTGGCTGACAAGCAGTTCAGAAGACATACCTATAGTGCCTAGAACATTTTCGGCAATATGGTTCGCTCGAGACATATTTCTTGGGGGGTACTTAGCCGTGACACGAGTGAGGACTACGCAAGAAATCCTCGCATTCCGCGACAGGCCGCAACGACGGGGGTTCTGTTCCAACCGAGTGCCATATTTCAAATTTCGGATATAACCCACGAAGACCCTGACAAATTTCGGATCGAAGGGATCGGGCAGGCAATCTATCCCGTAACCGTCGGTGATTCGAACGCCTATATTTAGAGACCAAGCATCAGCCAACATCGCGTTGTATCTCGAAGCGCGGCAAAACATCATGGATTCGTGGAACGCATGGGAGACTGGAGTAACACACAGCTATTGTGGTGACATCAGGGGACAATACGGTACTCAAAGGAGACGGGCGCCTCGACAACCAATCGAAAGTACCACAAAAAAAGCATGACAGGATCACTTTGGATCCTGCCGCTGTCATTACTCCGTGTCCATACATAATCCTATGGAAAAGAAGAGATGGGGCACACACCATGCTGCCGAGCGGCAGATTGCAACCAAAGTTATTAATGCCCCTGTGAAGCTCGAACCACTGACCCGGTAACAAACGGTGATTTCATCAAATACCATGTGGTTGAAGTGGGGGCGCCTTCGCACGAACGGGGGAATAGTACTTGCGACATAGTAATACAAGGATATACAGGATAAAGCCTATCCTCTGAGGTTATAAACCGTCTTGCCGTAATAGAAACCAGTGCCAGCAGAGGTCACAGCCAAGAGTACTGGGACCGGGCCTTTTGAGATGCGTGGAAGTGACGAGAGCAAGAGAAGAGCAGATGCTCCTATGGACATTAGGGCCCGTTAAGTCGTCGTTCAAACTTGTAATCATGGTGTCGCCCACGTACCAAGGGCAGCCTCAAGGCCGTTAGCTGTCCCCTTGCGAATACTATCAGCACTCCATAGATATAACAAACCCACACTAGTCTTCGAATCAGAGCATGTTGAGGGAGGCAGACAGAGGTATGTATGGCGCACCTAACACCAGCCACCAATGAGGGGACCGAACGTGTCCTTGCGAAGCCAGTGATGCCACCAATGAGGCATAGGCCTCCCATAGTATAGGCGGGGTAGGCAGACTAATGTCATAAGATTTTGGGAGATATCCATCAAAGCAAACATACCATATTTCAGGGTGTAGATGCAGGTGAAGATGGGAGCTCTGGTTGAAGTTTGTTCTTTGCAAGAAAGTGCCCTTGGGTGGTCTCGCTTATTTGGTTTAGTCCTTAGATGGAAACATTGTAGCTAGTACAGTACAAGGTTATTGAATTCGACCTCGCTTCCGTATTCTCCCGCTCTCTTCTGTTTCTGCACTATGCCTGCCGTTTGATTTGTCCTGGCTGACAAGTTTTTGCACAACTGTGTCCCACATCACATCATTGACGCCTTTGGCTTTCCCGAGCTGATCGCGTAAATGAGCGACCTCTGCCTCAAGACTATCAATTTTTGATATTAGGCCAAGGCCTGTTGTATTCTCTGAAAGGATGGGGGCAACGAAATGAGCATGGTCCCGTAGCAGTTCATCCTCAGAGTAGTCCGTTAGACTGTTCTGGTAGAATTATAGATTTAGCATGTATCGCATCAAGGAAATGACGACATACAAAATTTGAGCCAGAAAGAGCAATCATAATGACATGCGCCTCACGAGTCTTTGGCTCTCGCATCCTCTGGAATGCGGCAACAGGTTTGACTGGTATCACATCCTTTGTATCGCTGCCAAATTTGAAGTCAAGAGTGACATGTCCCCTTAAATCTGGAGGTTTCAATATGGTTGCTAAGTTAGATATCGAGAATCCCTTGTGGGCAGATATTGTGCGAAGAAGTTGGTGGGAGGGAATGTCGTAGATCTGAATTAGGCCCTCCGAGGTACCAACAAGCAGGAAAGAGGTTGCGAACGATATGGCTATCGACGAGATCGGCTGGCTAAGGCAACGCGTTGAAGTAAACAAATAGGCGAGAAACGTGACCGGACTTACTTTACAGATATTAGTCGATTTTTGTTTTCCCTGTCATCATCCTCGATTCGGATAGTATCACTAACTCCTGCTCCCCCAATGGCCTCTGCAACATGTCCTCCAAATATAGAATCCCGCTTCTGGAAGAGGTTTATTTGGTATATTGAGCCAGCTGCAGAAGCGGCAAAAAATAGGCGTTCTGTGATGTCCCAGATCAGCACGGAAATCGGTTGGGGAAAATGGAATGTCGTGAGCAGGGATTTTGAGGATAAATCCCAGAGCTGAAGGGGGTTGTTATTTGAAGAACAAGGAGAGTAATGAGGTAGCAGGCACCTTGACGCAGTGGTCGATGGAGGATGTCAAAACACGGCATGTGGGGAAGAGGCCAACTCCACAGTTAATATCGGTGATGGGCAAAGTGTGGTCGGATAAACCACAATAGGGTATGGGCAGGTCGCTTTGCGTCGCATCATCGAGTAATCTAGACACCACTCGTGAGTTTTTGCGGTTGCAGAAAGAAAACGGTCAAGATTAACCTAGACACGGACCAGACATTCACGCCAGAATCGTCACTGCCGGATATAACCGCAGCACCGTCTGAAGTAAATCTCAGAACGTTCACTTTCCGGTAATGAGCATCCCACGCGTTGAACAAAATCCCAGAAGCAATCTACGACCAGTGTTTGAGGGTATGTCTAATGCTGAAAGGCCCGTACATACCTCCCAAAGGTATATTCGACCTTGGGCTGTGCCTCCAGCACAGAAGTTGCCGTGACAGTCGACAGCAATGCACGTCAACTTTTCTGGTAGCACAATTTTCAAACTCATTTGATCCTATCAAGCTCAGTCACGAAACAACTTAAGGGAAACTGATATTTGACATACCTTTTGGAAATTGTATACATTCAGGATAGATTTATCTGGCTGCGCAGCAAGCATGAAACCCCCTTGAGCATTTCTCGTTTCACAGATTGAGGTACAGTTGGGCCCAGCGCTGGTTTGTTTGTATGAGGCAAGAACAGCGCCTGTTTGCAAGTCGTGCAGGGAGATGGCACCAGTACCTGACGATGGCGACTGTGGCGCAGTCGTACATAATATAACCTCCTGCATGGCCAACGAAAACGGTAACTTCAATGAGCAGAAAAAAGCGAAATACAAAGGGCACCACGTGACTCACTAATTAGCTATGACGAGCGCGTGTGTGGCGCATGGGGGTTCACTTGCTAAATTGAGGATTAGGCCAGAACATTCTTTGCCGCCAACCACAACCACAACCACAACCCGCCAGAGCTTTCGAACGTAACATGGCCACCAACCTCTATGAAGTACTCGACGTTGCCAAAGATGCTTCTCCAGAGCAAAGTATGTCCCTCGCTCATTGCTTCAGCACATGCTCATTACATCCCCCTCTTTGGAATAGTCCGCAAGGCATACAAGAAAAAGGCGTTGCAAACACATCCGGATAGACTGCCTCCGACTGCAACAGCAGAGGAGAGAGCACTTTCAGAGGAGCAATTCCGAAAGGTCGGTGTGGCGCTTGGCCCAAGCGCCTTTCATCCGCATAGACGGCGCTGATCATCCCGACTGCCAGGTGAACAATGCTTATGAGGTCTTAACAGATGCTACTAAAAGAAGAGTACGTTCTATCTAATGTGCAACGTTGCAAGCGTTTACGCAATACCAGGAATTCGACTTGCATGGTGTTTGGCCTCCCCCTGAGTCTGATGATGAAGACTTTCCGCCAAGATCTAACTCCCATTTCCACCACCGCACCTACTCCACCAGACATCATCCCTTCCAAAGTTCTTTCTTCGAGCCACGTTCTCCGTTTTCAGCCTTCGGGTTTAGTGACCCATTTGCCTTGTTTGATTCCATCTTTGGCGACATGGGTGTACCTCGCCATTCTCACTATCACAGACACCGCTCGCCGCCACGTTCCGAAGACCCATTTGAACGCTTCAATCGGTTCCATGCAGAGTTCACGAATCGCATGATGGATGATGACATCTTCTTTGGATTGAGTGGACCGGCTTTAGGTGGCGGGAGGATGCTTTCTTTTCCTCCTATCGAACCACCATCTAGCGCCAGGACCCGTTGGTCAAGCGAAAGCTTTATGACTTCCACTGTCAATGGCGTGACACACACCGTCCATAAACGCCGCGATTGGGATGTAGGTCCACCTTTGCGCCGCATTTTCAACTCATGGGAATGACTGCTGCGTTCAGGGTAATGAACATGTTACACGAACATACCAGGATGGTCGTGAGGTACATACCATCAACGGTGTGGAACAGCCGCGTGGATACTTGCCGCAACCTCGACAAGCAGAGCAAAGGCGTGCTACTCAGTCTGATAATCGGTATCTGACCGCTGGCCCATCAAGATCGGAATACACAATGCCTCCTTATCCTGGACCTTATGATATAACTCGTAAGTAATCACAAAGCACGAGGTTTGATCCTTGATTAATATGCGGAGTGCAGCGGACGCTCGACTCCGAGATCGCAGGAGTTCAGGCAAGCGTAAATTATATTAACTCGTTTACCACCCTCAGACTCTCATATCACCTGTTTGTCTTAGATATGCATCTCCCTGAAACCAGTGCGCTTCGTTCAAGGATTGTTGCACAAACGGGGCAGTGCTGACAATCTCTATTTGCAGGCGGAGACCGTCTCCGACAAGAAGACGGACACAATCACAGGAGATGGTGGCGGGGTGCCCGGTAGGGTTTATCTTCAGAAGACAATTATGCAGCCAAGTTTCCTCGTTTCCATTCGTTGCTTCACGCTCGTTGAAGCCCGCTTATAATCCTCTTCACTGCCTCCAATTTCCTCCATTCCAAAGCATTAGACACATGTAATACTTTCCATTTCCAAATGTACCCCCATCATTATGTACGACGATATACACTTTTGTTTCTTTTTGCCAGGGGTGCCGTGCTTAATTCAATCGGCTCCACACAGCACTGCCGCCCAATAGTTTGATCATTATCATTATGTATCTCTAGATCCAGTGTGATTCCATGTTGGGGGATTGAAGGCTGGGTCGAAATAAGAACCAACGCCTGCGTTGTACAGTGATGGCATCTTCGATGAGTCAAAAAGGTGTTCTCGTATTGGCATATCGATTTTAAGCTTCGGGACTGGCTCACGGAACACCAATGAATTTTGGGCGCAAGTGAAGCCGTCCCACGACCATCAACTTTGTCTAGGAGGGATTCTATAGACTGAACTTTTTGCCAGCCAACAGTGTGAGGTGTCCAGAATTTAGGACGCTGTCGTTTCTATTTCATCTGGCGTCGGTGGAATAACAGGTGAAGTGTTTTGGCCTGGAGAGAGCTTGCTGATGACCCATGACTAAGGCTTTGCGTTCAGGGAATGAATAATGAGAGGCTAAAACACTGACTGGAACCCAACCCCGCTCCCCAGTGCTTTTAACTACCTGCGATACGCCCCGTCAACCACGACCTACGACGATAGAAACAGGACTCACATATGACCAATTGCCATACCGTCTATATATAATTAATGTATCCAATTTGTTGAAAGATATCTCTGGAGTATCTCTAGATCTATAATCCATCAACGCAATCCCATGGTTGTGCTCGGGAGACACGATATTTGTGGAGAAAATTGGCCTCCGGGAGACAGGCAGGTGTTCCCATTTCCCAGGGTTTATAGCCATGGCTGCTGAAATAGCAGCGGCCACTGGGATATCCGTTTCCAAGATACAGCCAGATGGTAGCCAACCGATTGCAGCGTAATCGGCGTCAACGACTCCAAATCCTGTAGGATCGCGCTGAACTACCAACCAATGGTTCGCTCGTGAAACAATCACGAATGTATCCCCTCTGTTTGGGCGAAGTGTGTTAAGTACATCAACATTCTGCCGCACAAAACACTCACATCTCCACGTCAAATTCATCATCCCGCTCAGCTACGTAGGGGTAATACGCAATAGCGAACGATACTTGCGCTGCAGGAACGGGCATCTCCCGTAGTCCTGAGGTATGCAATGGCCCGGTTGTGGTTAATGTGCCTAAGCCATGCGTTGCCGATGCAGAATTCAAACGGCTCTCCTTGCGTAGCCTTAGTTTTTCCTGAGCGGGACCGAGCGGCGAGATCACATCGCCAGCGGGCCTCATCACGAGGGTTGGCTCCTTCTGGTTGTCCTTGAGATTTCCAAAGACAAGCAATGCCTGCTCATCGTAGCTAAACGCACGTTCCCGCAGCTCCCCTGCAGGCGGTGGGCAAAGATAGAGTCTCAGAGAAACAAGCTGGCGGAGACATTCGCAAGGAAACAGCACCTGAGGAGCTGATGTATCGTACAAACAGAACATAGTTGTGCCATCCATTCCCATCAATATCGCCCTTTTCCAGTGCCATAGATATGATTTTCCATGCAGGATCTTCTAGCTTTATTGGGGGCAATGCATCATCAGGGTTGGAGGCATCTAGATAGGTATCTCGAGCAGTGGACATGGAGCAAAGCCACCACGAGCTCCAACGAAGTCAATCCAGTGATCGCAGATCAGACTCAACTATGCCTGCACAACTTGAAGGTTGCAAATTCGTTCGGGAAGTTGGAATCTACCTAATACGTCAGTCATATCCTAGGATGGTTGCTATTATACGTACCACAGCAGAGATATGTATCAACAGCAACAATACCACACCAACAGCGCATGGCGTTGTCCAAAGACATCGTAAACGTTATATCGATAACCCCCTGCAATCAAAAGAAAGCGAGATTAGCTATTTCTGTGGCTGGCTATTGTTGGGGGTGAGGTGGGTGACATTGTAATGACAAGTATATTCATCAAGGAATTTGAAATTGGGGGTATGGGAGCATTATCGCTACAGGACGTGTATAGACTTCTTCAAAATGGTAGCTTTGGTGTGTGATACAGGCAGAATATCCTGTAGCCTTCAGACACTGCAGTACAGTCATTGTCATAGCAAGAACGAATAACTAGGTACAGGTTGGAAATCTGAGTAACGGGGCCGACTGCTGCAGTACAATATGATGGTAAGGAACGAACGAAACGGGGTTGCATTAGCTCCAGGTTTTGGGGCTCTTAGATCCGATAACAAGCGGTGAAGATTGTAGGGGAAGATTGTGGATATACTATAAGATATAAGGCAGATGCAATGAGTGAGATTGTGATACTTGAACTAATGGCCGAGACAAATTGGTCGGGCGATGACGATATGCGGGACAACGACTGCTAGGAGGATGGGAGTAAACATCGAGCCGTGGAGGGCAAACATCTTCGAGGTCAGGAAGCACGCGACTGGACAGTCGGGAAAGCGGAGGACATGGGCGATACCTGATTTCGATCGACCTCATCTGTGACAGAATGATTCCCATTCGGGTTTGGTGTTGCAGGTGTATTTCCGGGATTTGCGATTTTACCAATAAACCAGGACTAGAAAGTTGCTTTAAGCAGCTCGTCAAGATTGGGGCAGATGACTCACAGGAACCCAGCCTCGATCTCCTCCTTCCTCTTTGACCGCCTATAAGTGGCTTAGTTGACTGGCATCTAACGCATAAGGAAACGCGGACGCACATAGGACCAGTGATTGTAGCGCTTAAAGACTCGCAAAGCTTCATCCTTCACTAAATCTAATTCCTCCTCTCCTTTCTTCTTATAATCCATTAAAGCTACGCCTGGAAAGCTCGTCGAAATGATGCTCAGGGGCAGTATGGGAGTTTTTGACACAGGCGTCTGCAGCGGTGAGCCAGAACGGGAGCTCACCTTGGCTGCGGTAGCTTCGGCTATGGCAGATGCGACAGGAACGTTGGTCTCAAGCAAACAGCCAGCTGGGACCCAACCCTGCTTCACGATATCGGTATCAACGATACCTGAACCAGTTGGATCGCGCTGTACGACCCACCAACCTCGGGCTCGGGAGAGAATGACGAAGGTATCTCCTCTAAGAAGAAATGTGTGAGGCTATCGTGAAATACAACTCTTCAGATAACTCACACGACAACGTCGAATTCATCGTCCTGCTCAGCCATATATGGGTAGATAGCTACGGCATATGAAACTCCATTGGAAGACACTGGGATCTCTCTCGCACTTAGGCCGCCACTGTTTGGTGCGTCAACTCCATCAGCGTGTGCACGAACCTTGGAATTGTCAAGGCCATTTGATGGGTGAGTTCCCACCAACGTTGCACTCGACGTGGTTGTTGAATATGAATTGTGCGCACCCTGCCCGTTGGCTGAAGAAGGAGCCAAGGAAATGTCTTCAGTTCTTGATTGGTCAGCCGACGGCGACAATATTCCCGGTTCGGGCCAACTGGGTTGGGGGCTTAAAGAAGTTGAAAGAGGAGTAGTGGATGACAAATCCTGGACCTCGAGTCGCGGGGGTCGATTGAGGGCGCGGGAAGTGGATGGGGCTTTGTGGTGGCCTTGCGTAGCCGAGGTCATGGTGGTATCGTTCGAAATTACGGAGGATGCCTTGCGCGCAGCGTGCTTTTGTTGAGCAACTGCAATCGGCGAGCGTATATCTTTGATATGTTTGAGCATAAACACGGGGTTCTTTTTGGCATCTTTCAGTTTCTGAAACAGAAGCAGCGGCTTTTCATCGTAACTTAAGCAGCGCTCAATGCGGTTACCTGATTGAGGGACGATGAGGTTAGGTTGGGCATAGGACTTGTGCTCGTCAAATTTTACCTGTTGATCCATAGCAGATGAACATCGCATAATTCCGCCATGTGTCGTTGTTGATACGATATTTCTTCAGGGCAGCGGGCAAAACTTTCCAAGTGGGGTCCTCTAAGCTGACCTTGAAGCTTTTGAGATTGTCCGAGCTCTCTTGTCTATGAGCTTTCTGACCAGGATTGGCACCGGAGGCTGGTGACTCAGTGGAGTCAGACTGAGACCGAAGTTTGTCAGAGGAAGGGGTAGTGGAAGAGGATGCAACGTTAGTTTGCCCATGATTTCGAGGATGGGAAAGGTCATGTTCAAGGCGGTGAGGAGATGGATGAGGGGATTCAATGATCTCAGCCTTCGTTGGTGATTTCTGCGGTTTTACGAAATTTTCCCATTTAAACGAGGCTTGTCTTCGCAATGGAGTAGAAGTTTCTTCCTGTTCAAGGTTTAAGCAAGAGGGATAAGAATCTCATCATCGTATACATACAGTTCCTGGCTTGAGAACTGAGCTTCGGAGGTTGTGAAATTCCTCCGTGAAGGAATGCAAGGCGGTACGAAGCATCTGGTTGTCATCTTCCACATTTCGTAGCCTTTCCGCTACGCCGAGCCGATATATAACACCAGTTAATAGGGACAGTGCATTACTGTATACGAATACATACCTTGTTCTTTGACAATTGAGTGGAGCTTATCGACAGATATGCTTTCTGTGCGTTCTGAAACCTCGGCGGCTAGCGTGGTGGACATCAGGACGATGTAAGGTGAAACTGGGGAGACTTACAAGGTGGAATATAGTGATCATCTTCAATAGGGACATTATGGGCAAGTTTAACTTGATAAACAGCCTTGAGGATGGCCAGCCTCTGGCCAATGGTGGAAACACCGATGGACTTGAGTCCTTCCGAATCAATCATACACAGTACATCTCCTGAGATCCTATGTTCTAAATTGAAGGGATTTGTAACGTTGTAAATCTGGGAATTGAAACCAACGCACGTTTGAGCTGGTTCTCATAGTGAGGGTAACCAAGACTGGAGAACCAGTTGTGCACATCGGCCTCATCCCACTCTAAGATGTGTAATTCACCAGCAGAGACATCCATGGAGAACTAGCGGTCGTATTGAGCGATCTGAAGGCTGTGTATGCCACGACAGAGTGTGACGGAATATAAGTAAAGTAAAGCTGTGGTTAAGCGTTAGGGTTCCCTTCTGCCAATGTTATGGGAAACTTGGGACCACGTGATGAGGGCAATTTCATGCCATTAATTCCGCAACTACACCCTTCCACTTAAAAGGACCAAGGTTGTCCCAAAACCTGGCCATATCCTGCACAGGAACTGGATGCCCCAGACCCTCTGCCACATTTCCTGCAAAGTCTAAATGGATGACCCATGGGCAAATGCATGGGGAGACCCGGCCAAGGTCGTTGATCAGCCTGTTGTAGCGACCTCCTGGGGAACATCTATGACATCCCAAGGAGTTCATGAAGAGGTTGATATTGCCATCCCATCTTGGTCCACAGGCACTGTCGTTCAATGGGACGAACCTTCCGATATCAATGCGTCCTTATGGTCGCGAGATCCCGTTGCTGCAGAGAACTGGAAACCAGAATCTTCATATGACAAAATCAATCTAACGAAACCATTCTCGTCCGTGGACTCGACGACACTACCTTTGCCTGACTCCGAGATAGGGACAGATTCACCTTCAATCACTTCACAGGATGGTAACCCCTCCGAGCCAGACGCTCAACCCGAACATACTGCCTTAGAACCCATCACATCGACTTCACCTGCCGCACTGATGCCTATAGATATTTCTGCGCCGAACAGTCCTGGTGCTTTCGGCACATTTGAGACTGGCCTTGAGGACGAGTCATTTGAAGGTGACCCGTGGACCACATCTCAAGGATTTGTTTCCCCATCCGCCGGATTGGATGCTTGGGATACATCGTGGGGGTCTCCAGAACCGTGCGATTCAACAAAGGGGATGAAACAGGACATTGATGAATGGGAAAATGCCAGAATGCAGAAGAAGAAACAAGACCGTTATGTTGTTAGTCCATTCATCATTGGCTATTAAATGCCTCCTTATCTGTAGCCAGCCTCCAGAACTTTTAGCCTCGATTTTACATCAATTGGAGGCGATGGCAGACGAGCTATGGCCATCCATGGAAGTCATCGACACCACATCTACTGCCACTAGATTTGAGCGAGACGCAGGGCAAGACTTAGGAGAAATACTCGGTCTGTAAGTTTGTGCTGCCCAATATCATAGCCAGAGACATTCTTATATTATTTCAGGGCAGAGACCATGAAGAGATTGGTCCCCGAAAACTTGACGCTGCCTCCAACAACTCAATTTTCGAGAACGTTTGCTTCGAGGCAAGTGGCAGAGGCTTTAAGGCTCACAAGACATACGTCGCTCACTCGTCTGAGCCCGATGTCTACCTTTTTGTCCTCTAAAGGCTCAACATCATGGGAAGCATCTGTAAAGTCAAGACCAGAGGTACCGAATGACGATTTTACCCCCCCGGGTTGGCGTGTCCTTGAAAGGGGGGAAGGCCCAAGCTCAGAAGAGAGCAGAAGGAAACCCGCAGGAGGGTTGTTGTCATTTTTTGGCCGACGAATAATAAATAACGCTGGGGAAATGAATCTCCCTGCTCGGTCTGCATCCCCAGTGAACCCCCCAGCTCTTTCGGGCACTATAGTTTCGCAAGGATCTTCACGGGCAAGTACGGACTCGAGGACATCCATTACGTTGCCAAGCGCCCCCTCCCCAAAGAGTGCTATCTTTACCCCTCCATCAATGAAGCAACTAGAGCTTTCTGATAGCTCTCGACTATCAGACCCAGCGGCCGCAAATCAGCAAGATCTGTCCCATATATCAACCCCCCCATCTGCGGTGTCTCGCTTTCTGGGACGATTCTCTCGTTCTAAAAATTCTAATCCCCGAAATTCTCTTGCTTTGACATCGGATGATATCGAATTCCTCTCCGACATCGTTCCCAGTGCACAAGATGATGTTGAGGACGAGCACCAATTAAGCCGGTTGACCGCTATGATTTCATCGACACCCCTCTCTACAAAACATCCTCCGCCCATACCGCCCCCTCCAAACCTACCCCCACCGCCTGTTCACCCGCTGTTCATGGGACCAAAGCAGCCAAAGCATTCAACCTTCCCGGACGATGACTTCATGGCCCTCCTTGATTCGCCAGAGAACCACCCACCTCAATATCGTCCTCAAAGTTCTATGTCTCCCCCACCCCCAGCCACAGCACATCCCCGTCCCATTTCCCCTCTACAAACCACCACTTTGACCAGTACAATGCCGAAACCTTCAAAGGCAGAGGGGCTTCCAGTTGCCGGCAACCCAAAACAGTCTGAGACGATGTTATCTTTAATCAATCCCTCGAACGCCCCTACTCGACCACAGACACCTTCGTCCAGGCGGGGTGTCGTTGCGATCATGTCTACTGCACCCTCAGTCCCCAGCACCCCCCCTCACCTCCCAGGTTTGAATCCCGCTTTTAGACTTCCAGGTCTAGCATCCTCGAGCAGTCCAACTCGAACACTACAACGTTCAGACATAAGAGGTATTCCATTAATCAATCCTCCTCCACCATCTTCTCGATCCCATACACCATTCTCGGCGGCTGCCCCTTTGGACTCGGTCGCCCAGGATGACGATGATGATTTTGCCGACTTTCTCTCCTCCCCGGCAGAAGGCCCACATTCTCAGAAAACCGACTCCGACCTTTCATCTACATTCTCCAATACGACTACCTTCTCTACTCCTTTTGTAGGTAACCCCTCAGGTTGGGGCGGAAGTTCGCTCACTGATTTTGGCTCGTTTGCTTCTGGTGAACTGGTTTCACCGTCACCTCCGCGTCCGCCAACGAAATTGCCAATTGACTACAAACCTCAATCATTATCGCACACTCGGCAGAATTCCAACAGTTTACCTCCCTTGGCGGTGGACAAGCCCCTTCCACCCCGCAAAAGATCCCGCGCCGCCGACCACCAACGCACCTTGAGTCTGATGGAGGTTGCAGCTGCCCGTGGAAAATGGCCTGCTCCTCCATCACCCTTGCCAGAAGCATTACCTCCCCCAGATGCACCATCAGCAAGACCTGGTTTTGACATATTTGATCAATATTCAACGATGCAGAACCAGCAAGTGAATGCCTTCAATGGTTTCAAGACCTCCACCTCATCTCCGGCCGCCCTACCAGCACACGATGAACCACCACAACCCATGCTGATGCCCCCTATGAACGCCTTTCTTCAGCCAGTACCGCTTATAGCTCATCCTCCCAAGGGAACGACAGCTTACGGTAGCAGCTCCCAACAACGACAACAAACGTTGCAGCCACCAACCCATGCAGCCGCAACGTCGAAACCGGGAAAAAGTGCAATCTTATCAGCACAAGACCTCTCTTTCTTCGAGGGTCTGTAACAGATATCTCGATCGTTCGGGCCAATATAGCGTTTTGGCATCATGAAGGGCGCATTGAATTACATTAGTATACTATCAACCTATTTGCTTGTTTGTGTACGCTGCCAGTAGCGCGTCCCCTTGTTTTCACTGCTGCGAATCCAAGACTGATGTCGCGAATCTATCGAGTTATTCTCAACCCTGTGTGAACGACTATGGCAACCGTCTCTGAACTCACTTCGACCCCATGTTCAACTTATTATGCAAACGACTGTACTGTCATAAGGCTCATGATCACAGAGAACTACAAATTCCTAAGTGTGACCGTTCTTAGAGACAAACACGGACCTCGTCCTGGATCGCGGGAGCCATGAACCCGCCCCGCCACCTCTGAGGGTGGTAAGGTGGGAGGAGGGGTGTAAGATTCGAGCAGCCCCCGCAACGACTTTGGATGCGTATACTTATCCCCGAACACACTCTAACTTTAAACCCAGTCGAAGGAGAAAACGGCATGCCCCAGGCTTATCGCCTTGGCTCTGCATTTTGATTTATTTGCGGATCCGCTTTTTCTTCTTCGCGTTCGTATCAGGTACGACAACAACCTCAACGGAGCCTCCTGCTGCCTCTGCTTCTGCTCCACCGCCTTCTTCAATCTTGTTTTTGGTGTCGAGGAAAAACATGATATCCCTGACCTGGTCTTCCAAGTCTCGAATTTGTTTGGCGGACTCTCCCTTCTCTTTGTCGCTAGACTCGACCTTCGCCTTCAATGCCTTGAGATTTTTCATTAAGCCCTCGCTAACCGCTTTCTCTTCTTTGAGCTCTCTTTCAAACTTCCTCGCCAACTCCAAGGCTTTCTCTGATCTGGTTTCAGCCTTGCTTTTATCCTTCAAGATTCCTTCAATCCGCGCGCCCTCCAGCTTCTTGCGTTGAATTGCTTCCTCTTGAGTTCGACACCGCTCAGATTCGAAGTCTTTGTTCATTTGTTCAAGCACGCTCCTGAGTTCCCCTACTTGCATGGATAACTCTGCTGTCTGCTCCTCATAGTATGAGCGCTGGGAATCTAATTGGGAGGCGAGGAGGTAGGAATATTCAATTCCGATGGCCTCTATTTTCTCGGCGCTGAGGGCATCCGCTTGACTTGGGCCTAGACCACTATCTCGAGGTGTCACCCCAGTGGAAGATGCTGCGCTAGGCAATTCAACGAGCTTTCCATCTGCTTTGTTCTGAATTAGCCGGTGCACATATCCATCGCCTGCATAATCCCAGACACGCTGAGTTTCTAATTCGAGAGCGTATAGGTGAGTCGTTTCTTGGTAATGTGATTGAGCATGCGCGCGGCCGTAGCGTCCACATCCAATGTTACCACAGATTAGACAAATCCAGAGATTTGTCGTGGAGGAGCAAGACGAGCAAGAAGATAGCGGCGAGGCAGTGGGATTGGCAAACGGGATAGGACGCGACGACCTCGCAGATGCCGAGGATGCGGGGTGCGACGATAGCAGAGTCTGGGAGTATCGACAAACCGGACAACTATGGCCTTCAGCATGCGGGGCTTGTAAAGTACCAAATAACATACCGACTATCGCCCCATTTACTCAAGCACATACAATGGAAGGTATGTGAACACGGAACAGTGATGAGGCCTGTGACTGCAGAATCCATGCGCTCAAGGCAGACAGGACACGTCGGTAACTCATACACCGCTCCTTGAGTTGCCCCCATACGTGATAAAACTGGAGAAGCGGGATCCTCAAAGTCTATCACAACAGAGAGGACGCGAACGACGTGACATATTTCGGGCTGGGGGACAAAGTTGTCAGATCCAGAGGAAGTGGGCTAACCACTTGACAAACCTCTGTGGAATTGAAGGGCTTGCCGTTGTATGCTTCTGAAAATTCCACTGCATTTGCCGGATTTATGAACTTGATCATGACCAGTGATCTGTTGGGGACGGCGTCCCTGTAACATATCTGAGGTGATAAACAACCGGTATAGGTTTCATTCAGCTACCCACCGGATGATCCTGAGGTGAGTGATGCCTTCTGTCGCAGGGGCAACAAAGGCCAGAAAATCGGATGGGGTCATCCAGGACGGGACAGCTAGCACAGCCAATATGACTTCATTGACATCCGCATCTTGGGGCAGGGCATCCGATTGCTCTTCGGTCAGTTTAGGTGGTACATCTCGAAATATGTGAACAATGCCTTCCGGAAGATTGGTGGATCCAGTCTTCCTTCGGGCCTGTGGCAGGAATATAGCTTCTGCTGTTCCTGCGGTTAGGGTAAACAGAACATAAGGACACGACGATAAAACTGAACGATTACCATGGCCCCGGCCTTTTTCTTTCTTCGGACCTGGCTGAGTCAGTTTCTGGCCCTCAAGATCCATCCAGTCAATAGTGATGTATCCACGTCTGTAGTCAAATCTTCGATGATTAGGGTTAATCTTTTTCTTGAAAACAGTGAGGTTGTGCGTTGGGAGAGTTTGAAATAGATGTGAAGGAATGTATGGTGTTTTATTCAGACTCGTAAAGGGAAATGTATCGTCCTGTCTTTCAAGGATGATTTTTACGTGATATCCACGCATTTCACTTTCGTGCCGCAATCCAAGATGTCCAAAGGTGCCATGGTGAAAGTGGATTGGCATCAGCTTCAAGAACAAATAAACGTCGCACATGATTCGCTGCACATTCAGGGTCGGCTGCGTGGCAAAACAGCCCCTTTTGAATGCCACAGTGCAGCTAAGTTGACGACGAACCCTCTGTGGAGACGACACAAGTTCTGTATGCACACCTATCATGCAGGACAAAGTTTGGCTGGGCCATCTATTTGTGACCAGGAAGACCCTGGTCGCGAAGGTCTCTTTTATACTCTTCCCAACGAATTAGTGCTGTTAATCTGCGCTGGGCTTGATACAACCGATATCTACAGCATGTTGTGGACCTCAGAGCGATTATTTGACCTTCTCCTTCCTGTTTATTTCAAGCACCGCAGACTCGATATCTCATCATCTGGCGCCCTCCTCATTTCTCCATTCCTGGGTACTCTCGATCTTCTTCCACTTCTTACAAGAGCAAGCTTCATCATCTCTCTTAACCACCTTTTCGTTGCGCTCACGTATCCAGATGATGGACTTCTCGAACAACTCCAGAGCATCTGCATTATCCTGGGTCGTTTAACTCGTCTAAAGCACTTCACATTATCACTCTCTCCAAGGACCACTCGGGGCAAACAGCCAGTCCCAGAACTTGATGTTGAGGAAGCGGTGAGGATGCGAAGGGTAGTGACTACCGTTCTTGATGGTGTTACCCGCGTATCGGAACGAATCACCATAGTAC